>WBNM01013509.1:865671-1050711 GCA_013399055.1 Ramphastos sulfuratus | reverse complement strand
AAGGCAAAAAGAAATCCTAAACTCAAAATATATTTCTATTTAGAAAGCTGTTCACGATTCATATTGCATTTTATTCCTTTTTTTAACTCCTGACTATTTTTGAACAATAAAGAATGGAGAATGTTGACTGTACACAACACCTTTTCCCTTTCAAAAGCTGTGAAGCTGAAATTCAGATTGTGAACTCCCCTCGGAGAAACCACCATTTCCAAGGGTGCACTGTCTCCGAAGTATAGAAAAATTGTTAAGTCTCAAGTCTGCCTTCATAATTGCATTCTACTGGTGTAAGAAAAGATAATCTCTTCCTACCCAATGCTCTCCTCACTGTTCTGCAGAATTTTAAATCAAAGTTTTATTTACACTAACATGGTGAAACAAACATTCGTCAAAGAACTTCTCTGGCCCCTCACAATGGCTGTTATTTCTCAGGTTGTCCTTCCCCTTCCCCATTACATAAAGTCCATGACAGAACATTCATAAAGGGCCTATGGTCAATAAAACCTTCATTCATACATGAAGTTGTGTGACATGGACAAATTTGGACAGATGTTGGATAATCTGTTTGGTCCTTTTCATTTTGATGCCCGTGATTGACTGGCTGGCATTTAACACTGCCTGCAAGGGACTGCTTTTTGTCAAAACCCGAGAATAAGAGATTTTCCCTATCTAATGTCTGCAACTGTAAAGAGCTCCTAAACATTAGGAAAACAAATGACTGACCATAAGCATGGATCAGACTTCTGAACAGTCACCTCAGAATAAAAATCATTCCAGAAAAGTTCAAGCTAAAGAGGCAAAATTTCCTGGCATATAAAGACCCATGTAGAAATGGGATAACCATGCCCTCATTGCCTGGCTGCATTAGGCTTTCAAGAGACAACAACAGAGCTTCTGGGGGTGACAGGTGGTTAGAAACTATCCATTAAGACCTCCTAATGCACGTTCATAGATTTTACTTATCTATCTGTCCCAAAGTCAGGGAGGTTACAAAATCAGCAACCAATCACTCCACTGTAGAAACTAGAACAAACAGCTCCATCAGCCATTCCTTAGAAAATGAGGGCATGGTGACATGGAAATGCAATACCAGGACAAGAAATGAGTTGCCATTCATTATTCAGCTGGACAGGGCACTCAAGCTACTTCAAAATCCCATCCCACCCATAAAAGACAGGGTTGCAGTTAAGACATCAGTGCTGGTGTTCAAAACTCTGAGAGGAACTGAGACATGGAAAGTTTAAGAGACAAGAGAAATGACATGAACAACCATATAGAAATTCTTAGATTCATATTATTGGCCAAAATCAGGTTAAGAATTTCCTTCATTCAGTGCCACCTATTGAAACACTATACTCAGCAGGCAAATTTAAAGCATCAGATAAGATTGCATAGTAACCAGTGTGCTAACAACAGCCCTGCCTCTCTTCACTGGAGCACATAGACATACAGACCCACAGCCATTTTTCCCAGGTTTTGGTCCAACTCACTACCTTCCCACTAGTTCTTAGAATCATTGGTCCGACGGTGCCCTTGTGCACCCAGTGCAAAGTCTACAGCCTGGTGCACGCTGTGAAACAGAAGGTGGTTCTCCCCCTCTTTAAAGAATTCTCCTCGGATCAGGGAACCCCTCACTGAAGGATTGCACTGGGCTAGCAGCACCTGGACATCTATCTCTCCATAGTCCTTGCAGACCTCTTTGAGCGTGCGTATTCCTGCTGTGTCCAGGAACTGTACTGCACAACAGTCGATCACTATTGTGTGAAACCCCAAAGATTCAGAGACAAAATCCATGGAGATGTTGGTCTGGTTACCACCAGAATCCACCTCTTTCTCTTTAAGCATTCTTTTTGCTGCCTTTTTCTTTGCTGCCTTCACCCAGGCTGGGTTGACTCCAGTTTGCTTGTACAGGGTGGACTTAAAGCACTCTTTGTTGATGTAGTAGAGGGGTGCTTCAAAACGGAACACCACAATGCCTGGCTTCGTTTGCAAGTTCTTGTAGGCAGACAGAGATTCGTATGTCTCAGACTCTGCCACCCAGCCAAGCAGTGGCGCCTCTGGTCTCTGAGTTCGGAAAATGACGCAGAGCATAGAGAAGCAAACACCAACCAAAAGACCAATCTCAGTACTGATAAATGCTGAGGCTGCCATTGTAACTAGCCAGATCACTGTGTCCACTCTGCTCAAATGCCACATTTTTGGCAGGTCCCTGAACTTCCGTAGGGCTCCTCTGAGGTTCACAATGGTTATGACAGCAAGGACACATTTCTGAAGAGAATAAAACAAAGGTGCAATCACAAGGAGGACTAACAGGATTACCAAACTAGTCACCATGCCAGACATTTGTGTCCTACAGCCTGTGGACTCCTTGACAAGAGTCTTGGCAAGAGCTGCACTTGTTGTGAAGCAATAGAAGAAGGAGGGAATGATGTTGCAGAAGCCAATGGCATACATTTCCTGGTTGGCCTTCACAGAGTAACCATGCTTTTTGGCAAACATCTCTGAAAGAGAGACAGTGATGGCAAAGCCAATAATAGCTATGGGGATAGCATCCAGAGCCACATTAGGAATCAGGTTCCAATCTGGAGGGTGGGGTGGCAGAAATCCAGTTGGGATGTGTCCAGCAATGCTCGAGTTGTAAGTCTCTTTCAGCTTCCCAAAGTGAGATGCCAGAGTAGCTGCCACAATCACAACTAATTCAACTGGTACTGGAGCCTTGAGTCTGGATTTAAAATATTCATTAAGCTCTTTGGTTGGGATAAGTACAAGAAAGCACAAGAAGCTGGTGATGAGATCACAGATCTTGGTCTTGTGTATATTTCTGAAGATATTTATCCACGTGGATATGAGTGAGCCAATCCCACTGCTCCGTGGAATGTCTAGGCCCAGGAGATACTTGGCTTGTGAGGTGAGGATGGTGAAGGAGGCGCCTGTGACAAATCCACTCAGCAATGAATCGGAGAGGTACACTGAGACAAAGCCCACTTGAAAGAAACCCATGGCCACCTGGAAGGAATCAACCATACAACCCGATTAGGATGCAAATTTTTCAGATGTCATCACTGTGGGGCTGTGGAGGGGGGCAGGATGAAAAACCCCACTACGTACAGCCCTGGAGGACAAGACATGGTCTGAGCAGCCTCCAGCGTTCAGGACTGGAAGTCCCCAGAGTTGCAATGCCAAGCAGAAAGTACTACTAAAAAAGGAGAGGACTCAATGGAGTTCAATGCAGCACAGTAATGAAAGACCTCCTTGTGTCCACTTCCCCGGGCTACAGACTGAGGACACAGGCAAGTCCAGCAGGCTGTTCCTGCGGACGATCACCTAAAGAAGAATTAAAACTATTTCCATGGAGTACCTGTTTGTCTACCTGCTCTTACCTGATAAACTCCAGCTATGAAGGTCATGGTGGCTCCCACTCTAATTGCATAGCAGCTTTTATCACAGAGCAGCTTGTGCAACGTCCGATTCACAGGCAAAATGGTGGTGTTCAGATATGCTGCTGCATCCATGAGAACACCAGGGGCAGCTGGCTCCAAGTCATAGCCAGCTCTCTGTATTTCACGATCCACCACTTGACCCACCATTAGACAAAGCACACCAAAGATGCCAACTGAGATGTGGCGGGAGGTTCCAAATATGAAATAAATAATGCCTGCGAAAAAGGATGTATAAAGGCCATAAATAGGTTCCTGTCCAGCCAAGAGAGAATAGGCAATTGACTGTGGGACTAGTAAGACCCCCACAATCACACCAGACATTATGTCTCCCAGTAGGTACTCCCTTAGTTTGTACTTCGGAAGCCACTGCAAGACAGGAAAGAAACTGAAAACATAATCTTTAACTTTGGCTGGAGTGCAGCTGCAAGTTTTCTTTGCTTGCTTAACCACCAGTGCCTTTATGCTCCTCTTTTTCTCTTGGGGTTCCAAGAATATTCCATGATGGAAACTGGGTTTAGCATCATCTCCTTCTGGCATTTCAGTCACTGAATGGACATGGTTGAATTCTGCCATTGCCGCCACCCCAAGGTCTCCCTAAAAACACAAAGAAGGATCATCTGCGTTAAACCACAAATGAATGTGCTATGTCAGACTTTTCAGTAGAGTGAATACAGTGTTTATGAAAAGTAAGGCCTAAATGTCTTAGTTCAGCACAGGGAAAGCAACTTCCAAGAAAACTTGCAAAGTCTCCCCATTACATCCCTGTTAAGCATGGGAAGTTTGATGTCCCTTACAATAAACCTGCGGCTGGCAGTGTTGTGAAATGGAAAAGAATGCAGCAGGACTGTCCCTCTGGGACATTTCCTTGATAAAATTGCTATCTGCAGCCGGTTCCACCATGCAAAGATAGATACAGGGTTTATTGCAGTCCAACAGTCGCTTCAATTCAGTTGCTGAAAATTAACTACAATTAGTGTATTTCTAGCATTGCACAGCTCAGTCAAGATCTCATTTATGCTTCACACTCCTGAAGTGCTAATAATGGCATACCCCTTACATGCTAATTATACCTTCTCTGTACAGTGCAAACATGAAGTAAACTAGTGCTCTATGCAATGTTTACACATGAATTAATTATCAAATCGTTATTGCAGCTAGCAGTGTGGAGGATGCCACAAAAGAGTCATTCTCAAAATCTGTTCACTTGATCACCATTTCCGAGGTAGCTGTAAACATTCACTGCTACCATTGGTACAGTGTAAGACTCTCAAACACAAACACATCTCTCAGATCTCAGTCTAGATGGCTGGAGCACACAATTTTCACTCTTCCGTTCCAGGTCTGATGCTGTCTTACCAAGGTATCCAAAAAGCCACGCATCAGCCCTATGTAATGGTTTACACACAGACATGCCTCTGGCCACATGCTAGCTCAGACAGATGAATTACCTTCACTTCTGGTTAGAAGGCAATACCAATCCAAGTACCTACAGTCTTAAAACAGTCTAAGTAAATTATCCTATCAAAAAAACCCACACAAGAGTAGAAACAGCTACAATATTTCACACTTAGATGGGCTTCTCTTTCCATATAAAAATATTCAGAGATTTCTAGAACAGTGTTCCACTTAGAAAGCAATCAACCTCAGCAACCCAACTCTTCCACCTCACACTGCAACGTTCTTCTCCCTAGAGCTACCAGGTTACGGCATGCAGAAGGCTATCTAAAGTCAACACACAGGACAGATGTCAATAGATAGCCTACAGAAAATACCAGAGGTTCACATTTTATCTTCTGTCCTACACTGGGACTCCCCAAAGATTCTTTCATTCACTACAGACTCAGATCCAGTAAGCATCTCTTTGGTGGATAAGTTCCTGCATTCTTTCAATTAACTGAACACATCTGACTGTTTGCTAGCCTGTCACTGAACTGTGCTTAAAGGGAGTCATGTTTCAAACAGGGACCTCCTTGGCTCCAAAACCAGAGTAGTACAATGGCTTCAGCAGGGATGCATTTTCTGCATAAGGTAACCTTCCTGTTAGAATACCCTGACTCATGCTCTGTCACACACTGGGGCAGGTGGAACAGCATTCCAGCCTTGTGCTCTGTGTGAGATACTTAATAATGCCAACCTCTCAATCTCCACATCTACCAGGTATTTCTAGAAACAAAGCAGTGCTCTCCAGCTCTGCCTTGTTCTGTTCTCCTCTACCTCTAATTCTATGACTAACTCATCTGAACCATGCTTGGGGTCTGCGAGGTTGTCTGCAAACCAGAAAGATTACAATAGCTCTAAGCACAAGTGGGGACAACATATCTCTTGCACTTAAGTCCTGTTTCTGGTATTTATGTTCTTGTTTCAGTCCTGGGCCTTACAACTTGGAGAAATGGGTGTTCTTAATACAAATATGACTCTACCCAGAACTCTAAACACATATACAGTTATAGAACTAGATTTTCAAATGTATTTGTCTCTACATTTGTACCTGTTAGACAAGTCAATCTCCTAATACAATAGAAGAGAAAAAACTCCAGTTTTGTTTACCTTCCTTCTTCAGTATCCCAAACTTCTACCTTACAGCTTTCTTGCCATGCAGAATTACTGTACTACATACCTATACACACCTTATAATGATGAACTCCTCTTGGCAAAGGCCTTCCAATTTAATATTTTAGAATAATTATAGGCTTTAAAAAGCCACATAAAGAATAAGGACCTTTACAATGATGAAAAACAAACTGCAAAAAGTGACATACTCGAGATCACATAGTTATCATGCTTGGAGAAGAACCCATCCCAACCTCTATCTAATCTCATCCACCTGTACAGTATTGCAAAGTCCTCTCAGGGATTAGCAGGGATAACAATCTGCTGAAGGACAGCACTTACCAAAAAAAGCAAATACTACACAGTGAGAATGAAGTGAACATAGCATACAAAAGAGTGTGTCTGCAGTACTCTGCATAAGCACATTCTACAGTTGCGTTTCACTCATGTCACAAGCACAGAGTTACAAATCATAAAGCTTTTCAAACAAAGCTCAACAAATCAATACCACAAAAGCTCAGGGGAAAAAAAAATATCACCCCAGACTACTTTATGTGTAGTGAATCAGTTGTTTGTTTTCTGAGATTTTAGTAATGAAAAGCCATCCAATTCCTCTCCCTTTCATCAAAGACTTGTGGACAGCTCACTCAAACCCAGGAGTTTGTTGGGGTTTTTTGAACATGCCATAGAACCCCAACGTGCAACCCAGAAAACAGTTTGGTTCTGCACAGTGCTGTAAAACATCTGCAGAGTTAAATGGTAGCTTATTTTTCTCAGTCGTGTCTAGACAGTAGTGAAATGTTCTCAGTAAAAAGCTTTTTGGCTACTGAACTCTGAGCACATACTGGATCTTTGTCTTGACCTGCATGACAACTTTCTCTACGTGGCATGAAAAGGTCCCTTCATCACACAGTCACTGCCTCTTGCAATGTCAGGATGCTAGGAATGACACAATTACCAACACCCATTTCACCCTTTTCTGCTTGAAAGCACTGCTCTGTATTATTTTTGCAAGCATTTAGCCCAAGTTTTCCCTAGTAAAACTGGACTGTTCTTAAGAGAAGATACTCTTTGGTTCAGTACACTGAAGGATAGTCAGTAGATTTAACTTGTGAAAGGAGCTACTACTGTGCTTTTTATTTTGAAAGCTGTTGTTTATATACAACTAATTTATACATCTAGAATTCACTTTTATGAGCTCCTTTTGGTAAGATCTTCAGGGAATGTCTGATTGCCACAAAGCTTTACTTAAAAACACAAATAAAAATACAGAACAGGGGACATTTCCAGTACCATTCTGTTATCATGCAACTGCCACAAAATATAGATATGGGGAGATACTGAATTCTTGAGATCTGATTATTTTTACAGACTATTTCTGGATCCCATCTGAGCCTTTCTTACTGATCTCATGACATGGCAGAGGTGAGCTAGCATCTGCCTAGTGTCTGTCTCTGCAGAAATACTACCTGCACCACCGGGCCTTGCTGGCTCAGACTTAATTTCTTTTGTGGCAGAGCAGTGACCTTGACAAGAAGATTATGAGGCTCACTCACCTGCCCAAATAATGTATTACAAACTTAAACTTACACATGAGCATTTAGGAGTAAAAACTACACCAAAAGTAGTTTCTGCAACACTGATCTGTTCTCCAGATCATATTTCTGCATTTCATGTGCACAAATCATCACGTCAAGTGATCACTACCCACCCTCTTGTACCCATTTGCTAGCCATGATAAGTTAAAACTAGGAACACATAATTTAAAGAGACATGAGTAATTTTTTAAGAGATGTAAAGAAGGAAGTAAACCAGAAATACAAGTTCAGTATGAACTGAATCAGTTGGGCTACCACCCTCTGGCACTTGGAAAATCTCACCTAAAAGTATAAAAGGAAAGAATATCCCAACATTTAGATAACTGAATTTTTATCTTCACTCTTGTTAGACAATAGCCTTTTTCCAAATAATCTCTTAACTGTTGTGGAGCAATAAGGAAATTCAGTATTGCCATGATAACGCTGAGATAAGCACTAGAAAAGCACTGCATGCACCTTAGAAGAAAATTCAGATTTTGGACAAAATTCTTAACATCCTCCAACAAAACATTCAAGCTACAAACCTTTATTTCAGCAAGAGGTTTAAAGTCATATGAATACTGGAATCCTACCAAGAACCATGAAATGACATACCACGTCCACCAGCTTTAAGCAACACACTGGGGGAGAGGAAGGAAAAAAAAAAAAAGAAGAAAAAAAAAAAAAAAAAAAAAAAAAAAAAAAAAAAAAAAAAAAAAAAAAAAAAAAAAAAAAGAAGAAGAAAAAAAAGCTTCCTTACTATCGACAGAATAGTCACCACTCAAGTGGGTAAACCTGCAAAGCCAGATGATAAAACTTCATTTCCGTGAAAAATTTCATTACCTCCCACTTCAAATCTCAGCTCTCACGAGAAGCAGGCTGTCCACCAACATTCACGCAGCCCCCAGCCTCTTTGGGGACGGTTCCAGGAAAGTCAGCAGCCCTGCTTGTAGTCAGCACTTCCACAGAAATCTGCTCGCGTCCGAGAAGGCAGCAGCACATCGAGTGTGTCGGTTATACTGCCCTGCCCAGTCTGAAGCAGATCTCTCTAGACGATAGATGGCTGTGGCCTCACGCTGTGCTCCACCAGCTTCCATCTGAACTGGAGTTGGTAGAGTTTGCCACGCAGTATTTTCAGGAAGTAATTTCTGTGTGAGGACCCTCCTCCTGCTCTTACCGTTAGCTAGTAGAGGTAGAACACCAAAGAGCTGTGTTCCGACGGAGGAAGTGCTGCCTCAAAGGCATTTCCTCCAGCGGTGGCTGCCAGCCTGGCCTCCCATCTGGAGGGGAGCAGCCACAGCAGGCTCTGTGTGCAGCGCACAGGGCTCTGCGGAAACCCCTCAGGCTCCGACCGGAAAGCCATGCACAGGGCTAGCACTGGCTAAGGGAGGGCTTTAAAAAATGGGGATTTGTTGGTTTGAGTTTGTGTGTGTGTGTTTCTGGGTCGTTTCTTTAATTAAAATAAGAACACAGAGCAAGAAGCAACCCATGCCCTTCTTACGGTCCTACAGTTGTGGCTTTTTGCAAAGATCTTATGAATTGCTTTGGAAGCCAACCGACATTCACGCTTCCAGGAGTATGAAAAGGGAATCGTAATGCTTTTAATACAACCTTCTCTCATCCCATCGACCCCAATACCTCTTTCTTCACCCCCAGGCCCTCCGGCCAGCAGCCACCACCTCCCCGCCAACGAGCACTCTCCTCCTGCCCCACGGCTCTCCTTTGCTTTCATCTTCTTAGCTTGAGGCACTGTCTTCGCGAGCCGCTCCACAAACCCGGACTATGAGCAGCAGCCGCGGCAGGCCCACAGCAAGAGCCCACTGCCGACCACTCCCCCACCGGCCCTTACCCAAGGCCTGAGCCCGCCCGTTTCCCTCGCCGGCTTCCCTCGCCTCACGGCACCGCTGAGGCGCCCACGCACCGCGGGGCCGCTGCCACCGCCGGCTCCGGACAGACCTAGTGCGGGTGAGACCGGCCGAGAGCCGCGCCCCCGCCCGCCTTCCCGCGAAGGGGCCAGGAGCAGCGGGCAGCGGAGGGGAGGGCAGGGCCTCCCCCGCCGCACCTCCTCGCAGCCCGCCCGGGAAGGGCCAGACCGGCCCAGAGGCCGCGGGAGCCAGCCCAGAGCTGCGGCGAGGCGAGGCCTGGCCCACAGAGCTGCGCGTGCAAGGGCCCCGAATTTCCTCCTCCGTCCCCCGCCCCGCTCAGCTTTTACTTTATAATTAATCCTGAGTGTGTCGACAATTATGAGGGCCTTGAAAATGCCTGGTGCCGGAGTGACTCACTGACGGTGCTCTTTACCCAGGAAAAACAGGCATCCTGAATACCACAGGGACTCAAGAACTCACGTTTCTGTTAAGTCACACTTGCACTTTTGAGAGATTAATTATGTGTAGGTAACCTGACAAGAAATGACTGTGGCAGATACCATAGCGATTTCTGACAAAGAAAATGTTCTCTGGATTATCTCCTTATCCCTCTTTGCCCTGTCAGTAAACCCTCTGTGCTTGGGTAATTGACAGTATTCAGGCTAAAATCCTTCTCGTGGTGTCTGGGAGGTACTTCCACCTGGAAGGACAAAGGCTCTTTGACAGTGTTAGCACTGAAAAATACCAGGGGGTTGTCCAGTTTGGGGGCGTTTGGTTTGTTCGTTTGTCTTTTATTTAATCTCTGGACTGGAGGTTCAAGGTTGGAGAGGCCCTACCTGGCCTCGTCTGCTTTTTCTTCACCATTTGCACAGCATAGGAGACCTTCTGTGAAATTGAACATTGCCTAATATTTGCATTTCAGGTGGAACCTTGAGCTGCCTAAAAAAATCCCATCAATACGTGCGCAGAGAAAGCGAGACCAACCTCAAGCCCACAAAATCCACGCTCGTGTCTTTTGGCATTAGGCAAATGCTGTAAATCTTGCTGCAGAAATACAGAATATATCCCATAGTAAACATTTACTCTCTCCAGAGGGTTTACCTACCTGTCACAGTAAGAACAGGCAAGTTGCAAAGGGAATAACAGAGATCCCTCCTTCTTCCCTAGCTACACACTGTCAAAAAAGCACCAGCAGCTCTGACTTCCCAGTCCTCGTAAGGACTTTTGTCTACATTCAGTCTGTATCTGGAGCTAAATTATAGCAGTTGCATTGTCACCCAATGACCCCTCCTCATCAGAGGAGGAAGATTGGGTAAGGAGAGGAGATTCAGGGGCTGAAACAAAAACAGATTTAATGAAACAGCTAAACTAATACCAATGCCATATAAAGGGCAGAAAGCTATACAGAGCCCCATGTATGCATGGCAGTCACAATGAACAGGAAAGCAGTCCTCAGGGGCAGAATGGTAACCAAGCCCTTCCAGGAATGGGAAGAAGCCCCAGGCAGAAAAAGACAAGAGATTCCCCTCTTAGCAAACTTCCCCCTTTATAACGAGCATGACATTTATGGTCTGGGTTACACCTGTAGCTGCCCTCAAACTGCTAACAGCCTGTAGAACATGGCTGCCCCAGGAGGCTATCCCAGCAAAACCAGAAGAGAGATTTCCATAGAAGTTTTAACTCAGTCCGAGACTACTAGAGCAGATCCTTGTGAGGAGTAGTATCTATGACAAAAGCATTTAGAGGAGCCTTTTGTTTAAGGACTCTGCAGAAGCTTAGTAGGAAACAACAAAACCAAGCAATGGGCATTTGAGAATTTTCACTGTTGTTCTAGAGGCATTGTTTGTGGAACAATTTGGATCATCAAATGCAGCATGTCTTCATGGAAGAAATAGGAAAGCTAGTTCTTGGAGCACAAATAAAGAACATGATTTGAAAAAAATCCCAAGCATTGTTTTTCTTCTGAATCACTGCTATCATTAGGGTTGGGATTTTTTAACTGTACACTGATTTTCTAGAAAGCAGGGGGAAAACCCAAGTAAATATTTAAGATATGTAAATATTTTAACTTTCCAAGTTATTTCCTCTTCTTGAGGTGTATTAAATTTTATGGTGTATTTCTGTGCTAAGGGAACCTTTAGTCTTGGAGAATGCACCTCTAGGCTCTTCACACTCTAGAGTCTCCTGCCAAGGAATGGTGAGCTGGAGCTTGCTGACACAAATGCTAAGCATGTGCCATCTGCCCATCCCACTCAATATGCCTGTCAAACTTGCTGCCTCTAGTTCACCACATTGTCCCATCATCTTTATATTATAAACCCCCCAGAATGACAAAATAATCTTGAAAAGCACTCAGTTCTGTTCTACCGGGCACATACTCCTAGGCAGCTCTACATACCACAGCCAAGGAATCCCTCCCTGCCTTACCTCTCATGCACAGCTCTCAGACAGTCCTGCTGTGCCCTGGTTCCCTCAGCAAAGAACTCTACAGGGTGTGTGGGATGGTCCTATCATCCCTCTCCTACCAATAAAACCATTGTGCTCTGGTTCTTCCTGGTTCTTCCTAGTCCTTTCTAGGCTTCTGGCTCTCCTTTATCACTCAGCAGATAAGGACACTCTCTGATTTCCCCCAGCTCTTGGACGGTTTATGCCACCTGGCTCCCAGCCTTGTGTAAGAAGCCACCTGCTTTCAGCAGTGTCCTCTCTGCCTACTGCCCCAGTCTGACCAGCTGTAGGGCTTTGTGGTAGCACAGGTAGGCTGTGGTAAAAACACCTAAACTCAAGTTTTCTCTATTTGTCTTTCCTTCCCTGCACAACTTGTCCACTGAGATTCAGGCCTGCATTTCCAAATGTTGCATGAAGTTTGGAGAGGTAGGACTGTTTTGCTTGCTGCCCAGAATGTGAGCTCTGTCTGCACACTGGAGCCCCTACAAACCTACCTCTCCACGTGAGCAGCTTCTCTGGTCACCCGGGCAAGCGTTAAGTCAGGATGTTAAGCTGTCCTGAACTTCTTGAACTTGAGCCTTTGTGGGGAGGCATCAGGGACCTTATGACAACCTTCCTGTGGTGTCCAGTATGCAAAGTTGTAACAGTACCACTGGAGTTTAAGATCCTTAGTGTCAGACACCTAAGGGTCTAGATACAGCATGTCCGAGTTAGAAAGCCCATTAGTCAGAGTACCAGAGAGAAACCTGTCCTAGTTTTTGAAATGCATTTTATGTACATGGTTATAGATTCAGCCACACCATGCAACACTTGGCAAAAGTAGTAAGAGCCTTAAAACCAGCTACTTTACTCGCCTCTGAAGGTTTCCCTCAAGGATGAGACAAATGCCATGTAAAAATGAAGTTGGTGGGGGGAAGAGAGCATAATAAATAATTAAAGATGCAATGAGTCAGAGTCCTTAGGTAATTAAAATACTTAAGCCATAAAGATACCAAAGAGAAATAAGCTCTTCCGATATCTCAAGACTATGCATCTCACAGTTATATTGCTATAAAAAAAAGTGTTCTAATTGCTACACTCTTGGTATGTGCCATGGTCCAATATTGTCTCCTAGAGTCAAAAAATAATCAGGTGTTACAATTTCCAGAGTGGTGGTGTGGGTTAGAAAGCTTAATTAAATAATTGCTGAACTTCAGCTGATGTTTTTTTACATTGCTTTCATCTAGTCTTTCACCTCTCTTTGCTTCCTCACAGTTAGCATATGGAATATTAAAAATATAACAAGTCTGAAATTCAGCAGAGTCTGTCTTTGCTAATAGCATAGCAGGCAAATGTATGGGGGAAATAAACTGCACCATCAGCTTAGTATCTAACTCAGAAAATCTACCTTCCTAGGTATTAACTTTCATCCAAAAGCTGTGTGAGCCTGCAGCAGCATTTAAAAAAAAAAATTCCAATCTACTTGAAATTAAATCCTTTTCTTTTGCCATATAGCAACAGTTACCAAGTCCTGATCTCCTGGCTCACATTAGTTTTGCCCTCCAATAGAGTCACCTCCATTCTGACAAGTGCTTATGTCAGCCCCAAACTCGAATCCAGTAAGCCTAGCAGTGAAAAGCTACACACATTCTGCCCTCCCAATTAGATGCTAGGCAAGTTCCCTCCAAGCAATTATTGTCCTTGTTTCAGTCAATAAGCCCTGTTGTTCCTGGGGTTCAGTTATGCCAAGTACTTCAGTCTTAGTGTGATACTGGGTAATCTGTGATTGACTGCTTCAAAGGCAGCACTACAACAGCCTAGCGAGGGCTATAGAACAATCCCTTAGAGCACAAGCAGACACAAACCCTGCAGAGTTCATTTTATTTTAATCCCTGCACTGAGGTTGATTATCACAAGTGACACAAGAGAGCTGTATTCATGAATCCTAATTTATATAGGAGCACCCAGAACTCTAGCCTTTATTTCTTAAAAATGTTTATGTTGGCAACCTTGGCATGCAGCAGAATATTTTAATGATTTGAAGAAGGAACACCCAGATTGCAAATGTTCATGTTGGGTCTGAACCACAGCTAGGCACAAAATATTTGACAGCAGCAAGTCAGCCTAGCTCCCTGGCAGCACCCATGAAATCCCTTTGTGGAGTTGGTATGTGCAATAAGGGCTACATCTGTAAAGCTCAGCATGTACCTGATCAGAACAGAACACCTGTAACACATGAATTAATTAGCCTGTAAAGCACCACATCCACTGCTGACCATAGTATTTTCTATGGCACTTTGAGCGCTCTGTAGGGGAAAGTGTTAAAATGTGGCTTCGAGGCTGACTAAAGCTGGTTTCTTACAAAAGTATTTTTTGCTGCAAAGCTCACTAGTGTTAAATGTGATAAGCCAAAATCTGCAGCATGGTCTTGGACAGCTTTCTACTGCAGTGACTCACAACGCTCTTAATTCCTGGTGATGCTACAAAATCACCCAGCCTTATCCATATCCGTAGCCATTTATTTAGCTATTCAGCCACATAATTACACTACAGTCACCACAATTAATAGTACATATGTATCATCAGTATATACTTTATGGTTTGGAAACCAGCTGCAGTTGGAGACTTTCTTATGTTCTTTTCTAAATCTGCAAACGCTACACAATTGCTTTTAATAGCAGGTATATGAGAGAGGTGGTCAAGGTTCCCATTATTAGAAGGCATTCCAGACAATATTTAACTTTTGCTTTCCATCTTCTGTTTTTCATCTCTCCTTAATTCCAGTGTCTTCCGAACGGTACACCCCTTTCAGATGGGCCAAACTAAAACATGCTGCCTGAGGGAGATGGGTCAAATGAGGGATCCGTGCCAAATGGCTCGTAAAATGACAACGCAGGCGGTTGCTCGTCCTGTAGGAATACACAAAATACAAAAAATTCACTTACTATAGAGTAATGTTTTGTTGCTATGCTAATGCATATTTGACAAGTTGTTTCCAAGTACAGCTTTGCATTGTCTCTGAAAAAAAAAAAAAAAAATTCTTCTCCTTCTCCTGTTTAGAGTTGTCGGAGTCAACGCGCCCCAGAGTCAAGACACGACACCAATATGATTTTAGGTCTTGCTTGTGTATTGAATATGAACATGCATTTATATACCCTTCTAACAGACTGTTCACGCCAGCCCATCACAAAGCAATTGGTCCAAATCATTAAGGGACAAGCTGTTGCTCCAAGCAGCTGGCCCAAATCACCCAGATGCAAACCATCGTGGAATTCTCTAACTGGTGTAAGTCGTTAAGGCAAGGGAGTCAGGCAGTTGGTGCATCGCTATCTGTTCAAAACCCTCGTTTTGCTTTTGGATCTTCCCTTGTTTCTCATTCCTCTGGGGGCCGCTTGCAGGTGGTGCCCTTGGCCTGTTGGGTAAGATTTTAATGTAGGCTGTGAAACTTCAGCTTACAATTTGGCAGTTAGCGGCGCTTGGATTGCTCACATGTCCAGTTAATACGGAATGTTTCCCCACATAAGAGTAACTGCCTGGTCATGTACAGAAAACAGACATTAATGTGTCTGTAGGAGATGAAGTTCACAAGACAAATAAATGGCCATGTAGGCTGATTTAAAAACATGTCTCTAGATTCAAGGCTGGTATTATATAGTAAACGAAGCAACTGTATGTTAAGCTGCACTGTGTAATTAAAACTCTGTTTAATCACTTACCACAGAAAATACATCAACGTCACTTCTGGAGAACGGTATTCCCCCACTTAATCCAGAGAGACCTGCTGCTTGGTTTACAGTTTTGCCTGGTAGAACAAAAATTTTTCCCTTTAGGGCAAAACTATGTTGTCCTCAATCCCCTTATGAAATGCTGTTCTCAAACAGATTCCTTCCAAAACAAAATTTTACCACCAGCCTGTCTCCCTAAGAAATGCTTGTCAGAAGCTAGTATTTTTCTCCTCCAGAAACTAAAATGTGGTAGAAAAAAAGTAAGATTTTATTCTGAATTTATGAACTAATGAAAATCTGTTTGCAAACCAAGCTTTAGTTGCAATAACTAGAAAAAAGTATTTTTAAAATAACTTAGATAACGTCTATAGAAGTTTTCTTTGAAAACGTTTGTACAAAAGGTGCATTTCTGCTGGGTACAGGGGTGCATTTGAGCATTGGACTACTGCTATCCGAAGAGAAATTCTGCTTTCAGATTTAGTATCTACTTCAGCATTTAGATTTGTCTGGGAATCCTTTCAGGGACTGGGTTTGCTCCAGCTCTTGCTCAGCTGGTGGAAACCTCTCCACAGGCTTTCCTCAGAGCAGGCTCAGACTTTTATTGAATACTGAGCAAACCCAATCTCTCCTCTGGGCTGAAGGTAAATGAGTTCTCCAGCAAGTTCTCAGAGATTTCTGCCAATGGAGATTTTAAGAACTGTGTTCTGAGGCTGCACTCCTGCTGGTCTCACTTCTGCCAAGGAGATGCATGCAACAAAATGCTGGTCACAATTTTAGGTGAGGTATTTTCTCCATAGGATTTACAGCCTCTGGCCAGAGTCCTGATGAACAAATACTGGTTTTGAACACTTACTTTTTGAAGACTCACCATAATTTGAAGGCCTGCTGTAAAGAAACAGTGTTGAATGTTAGTGCCTTACAAAACACAAATCACACGTTGTTCATAATGAAGTAATAGACAGGAATAAATCTAACCCTCTCTGTTAAGATAAAGGACACCTGCTTGGCTTTCCTTGAGACCAAAGTAGAGAACTGTGGGGGACACAGTCCCTAAATGAACAACTACTGGAGAAATTTGCAGGGAACACTTTGTGAGTAAAGAGAAGGACTTACCTGTACTGATGAATTTGGTAGTCAAGTTCCCCTAAGAAAAATGAAGAAGCTTTTACAAAGCTGGCAATGCATTTGGGTTTGCCCCTGGATCATGAGATCAGAGGGATAAACTAGGTGAGAATGTGGGTGAGCAAACGGAATGTTTCTTGAAAGCGTGATTGTGCACCCAGAGGCTTGGGAGGTAGGTGGAAGCAGGAAACCACATCAGAGAAGTTGACCTTATGATGGTTAGGAGCAGACTGCTTCTTTGTTATTCCCAGAAAAAGTCCCTCTGCCCCCTTGACGTGCGTTTAAAGAGCCGACAGAGTGAAGCTCTCAAATGAATTGGAGAAAAAACCAGAATTATATTTGGAGAGAGTGTTAGAGATAGAAATTACAAAGCAGATACAGAATCCATAAGCAAATCTCCTGAATTTTTCCCCAACCCAAAACTAAATCTATCATCCCCAGTGCTCCAATCCTCCCCCCGCCATGCCTCCGCCATCCAAGAGGCCTAAGCACAGCCTCTGGAGGCCCCAACCAGGCCTATCCTTACATGTTTTGTCCCGATAACGCAGCTCCTGCCCAACGCAAGGCTGGAGGGGAGGAAAGGAGAACAAGCTGGCCTTGCCATGAGCTTATGAAGAGATAGCAGAATTCTGGGATCGAATAACAAATCTTCAAGTCCCTAGAGAACTATTTTAACCCTATAGTTCCCAACCTGGGACAACTCTCTTCTCTCCAACACCCCAAGATCCCATCTGAATCCTCATCAGCCCCTCAAGGCCATGCACACACCCTGCATGAAGGAGGCAGCACTCAAAAGCCATCAGCACGTCTCACTGAATTGCCACGGCTTGCTGTGTTCTGCTTGGGTTAGTGGTGCATGGCCGGTGGCTCAGGGCACATCACTCACTTTGCAGTTGTAGCGTGAGTGTATCCAGGCGATTCATTAAGACCTCTGTTTCCCATTGGTAGCAGCTGATCCAGTCCTGGTCCATCTGCACCAACGCCACGTCCATCCTGGTGACTCTGAAATTCTGACTGGCAGTCCTAGCACACAGGCAGTCATTTCACCAAGGAAAACCACTCAGCGTTAGAAAGCTAACAGACTCCTTTGTTAGGAAGCGCTCTACAAAGAGAAGAGCGCTTTGGCAACATGAAGTACAAGGCAGACAGCTCTCTGAGAAGTTTAAGTGAGTTGCAATTGTTATATATTGTTATTTGGCAAAGTCTTCTGCTTATCAAACCTGGATGGGAACTATAAAATGCTGAAAATTAGAAGGGGAAGCATTTTGCTAATACTCTTAAGTGAACAGTGGTTTGACCTGCTGCAGGCAGGCTCTTAGTGTTGTAGCACAAGCACCGTTGTTATAGAAAGTGCCAAATGTATTAAATGGTGTCCAAGCTTTTGGAAAATTACTTTGATCCCACAGGCTAGATTTTGACTTGTGGCACAGCTGTGAGTAATGGACTGTGCTGCTGCCAGCACAGCCCCTAGGTACACAGTGATTCAAAGTTATCCTTACAATCCAAGTTCAAACTCAGCTTTAATTTGTACAAGTTACAGAGATGACATCTTAAAATCCAGCTAAACACTGAGCTATCCCTTCATGCAGTTGGGTAGTTTAGTGCTGCAGCAAAATCTCTTGTGAATCCATAACTTAATGCTGGTGTGGCTTTGCAGCTGACACCCAGGTGTCCATTAGGAAGTGGTAAGTTATAAATTAAACATACCACTTGCAAGAGAAGGGATAATAAATCTGTTTAGCTATTAAGCTTGTCCACAAGCAGAAGCAAAAATTGGTGGGAAATAAGCCAGTTAACTATGTAGCCCAAGGCTGCTCATTGGCACTCCTGCAGCTAAGTGCAAACAACATGCATCCGAGAGGGTGCTGCTGTAAACTGAACCAGATAAACAGTCTTATCAGAGATGAAGCCTTTCTGGTTAGAAGTGTCAGCAATTTTAACTGGAATCCAGCAAGCATGTAGCTGCCACGGAAACTGACAGGGTGTTGGCACACTCCACAGGCAGTGGAGTTTGATCTCAGTTAGCAACACTGTATTTTTTTCAAAGAAGAAAACAAGTGCAACATACCTGTCCTTGACCAGTTTGAATTCCTACAAATAGGATTGCCAAAAAAAAAAAAAGGTGACTTGTTAGTGTGATTCCCAGGAAGGGCATATTGGTGAAGAAAAACAGACTACTGCTGCTTACTTTAAAGAAGCAGAAAACATCCTGTTGCTCCCTCGCCTGCTGCAAAGACTGAAGATGCTGCACAGCCTCATTTCTGCTTTTGTTCATTTCCTCCTTCACTTCAGAAATTCTTGCCAGTTGTTTTTCCTCACTGGATTGAATGTCACTGAGGATCTTCACCTTTTTCTGATCAATCTGTGTCTTCATCTCTTCAAACAGCTTTTCCAGATGGGAACTCACCAATTTTGTATTGGTCTAAAGCAACAGGTTAGACAGGGGCGTACTGGCTCAGGAACTCAACATTCACCTTAGTATCTCTCTCTATGAGTTAGGACTCTACCTATCCTTTGTACTGGCTTTAAAAGGAAACAGACAACAAGCATTTGCTTACAATACCTGACTAAACAGAGCATTATGAAAATAAATCCTGATACAGTAACAAAATCATCTGGCAACATGAGAACTATGTCCTTACACAATGAAAATCCTTCTTGTAGACTCAGATTTTTTTTTTCTTTCTTCTTTCCTTTAATGCATAGAAAAGTCTAAAAATACGTAAGGATATGTACAATCTCCAGTCTGCCAGTCCTGCATCCTGGTCTGTGCAACAATAAATGGTGCAGTCTCCCAGCTGTGGGGCTCCTGTGGAACTATGCTAGGGAGGCTCAGAGAAAGTGTGGCTTCTGTCAGTTTCTTACACCAGTGTTTTCCCTACTTTGGGACATATGTCTTTCTATTCGTCTACATCTAAGAGTATAGTTGCCATTACTTATTCCTGGGAAATTGTGGAAGAAAGATTCTCTGAATTAGTGATGCTCTAGATACCAACCTTGAGCTGCTGCTCACTTTTCTTAAGTTCCTCTAGTGCAGTAGCTAAATTTTTTTTGCATTCCTGCAGCCATGTCACCATGTCCGAGAGTTCATCCTAGCAGAAGGAAAGACAGCTTGAACTTTGTGGGAAGGAAGCAGCACAGGTAGCTTTAAAAAGTCAGACTAGCAGTTTGTGGAGCTGGTGAAATGGTGTGGGTATGTTCTAACTGCATGCTTTTACCAGTAAGTCCTATAGTAAACTGTGTTCACTTCCCACCTTACAGAGATAGGGCATAACAAAAACTGGTATGATCTTGAAATCTTTGAAGTTAACATTTGGCATTTACATATATGTGACTACGTATGAGGTAAGTTAATACACAGCCTTCCTTCTGAATATGTGAAATTCATTTTAAATTAATAAAACTTACTTTATCCATTAAAGCTTTGTTCCTGCCAGAGTCTTCACATTTGCCTAATGTGATCCAAATTCTTAGTTTTCACCTCTGGCAGTAGCTGTGGGCTCCAAGAATGAAGTAAGAAGCAACCCTCTTTTATGAAGATCAGCAAAACAGCAGTACTTACTCAGCCAGGTGTTTAACAGATACCGTGATCTTTTGAGTACAGTTGTACTGCACAATAACACTATCAGAGGGAAAACTGAACCTCATTCTTTGGAGATCAGACAGGATTGCCATGGTTCTGGTTGCTCAGTGCTTTCACATCTTGAGCAGCTATGAATGGCCACAGCAGACACAGGCTGCCAGATTCCCATTTCTTTATTAAAAATGCCAGAAGGCTAAGGTTTTCCACAAAGTATTTGTTACAGCTGGAGAGCTTTATTTTTTAAAAGACAAATAATCAAATTTACTGGGGTTCCTTGCACCAAAATGCTTTTGTAATTCCTCCTGACCTTCTGAAGAGCTGCTCTCCTGATTTTCCTGTCTGTTCTGGGGTTTAAAAACAAACAAACAAACAAACAAACAAAAGCAAAAAAAAAAAATCCCAAAACAAACCAAGATGAGTATGCACCTGCGAACTCAGCTTACCCATAGAGATAGCTTCCCCATAGACAGGATAGTGTTGCTCCTTTACCAGCTCCAGAGAGCTCCTACACCACCCATTTCCATTTGTCAGCCCTGAATTTATGTAACTTGGGAGCTAAGGTAAGCTTGCGATAGGTATAACTCCAAAGGATGCTTCCTGCTAATTCCCAAGGAGGCTGGGACTTGTCCTGAAGTCCGGAGCAAGCCAGGTGTTTCCTGCCAAGGCACTGGGACACCGGTGGGTTTCTGCAGGGTGTTTTGCCTGGCCTGTACATTGAGCCCAGGAATTTACAACGCAAGGCAGTGAGTGAGCATAGCAAATGCACTTTATCCCCTCAGTCTCAGCGGATCTGAGGCATTTCAAGAACAACAGGTGTACTCAAAGGCAGGGTCACCAAGGGCCATATCTCTGTGCCCACTGGGCTGCTGGCCTGCCAAAACTAAGGGCAGAGGGAGGAGGGAGATAGAGGGAAGGGCCCCGAGTGAGAAAACCTGTTTCCCAACCCAAAGTTCATCAGTGGTGGAGCCCTGAGGCACTGTGGAAGAAGCGACTTCCTACTCCCTGCAGGTATACTTCATCCCAGCCAGGAATGCCGGCGGCAGTTTGCAGTTACCTAGAGCTGCGCAGGACAGGCATGGAACCTGCGCCTGCCTCTCACACAGCCACGTCAACACACTACAGGATTTACCCATTCTTGTCCAGGCCAGCCCTAAATCCCTTTCTCTGCTCTTCTCCCTCTCCCTAGCCTGCCAGGCTGCTTTCACAACACAAGAGAGGAAGTTAAAAACTTCTCAGTACAACGCCCCAGGCTCCACTGGGGTGTTCACGAAACACCTCAGGGCTGCTGCCTGCCCTCACCCCACCATCCTCCTTTCCCCAGTGAAAGCCTTACTGCCCCACCAGCGGCTTCCCCCTCTTCTTTCGGCTCAGGAGCTGTGGTTTGAGGACAACCCCTTACCAGCTGTTTGCCATGCTCCTCCTTGATGGTGATGATGTCATGGCCCTTGTGTTTTCCCGCAACAGAGCAGAGCACGCAGATGTACACTCCCTCGTCCTGGCAGTAGCACTCCAGCAGCTTGCCGTGCTCCTGGCACCTCCTCTCCTCTGCCGTACCGCCTGTGCCCACCTCCACCAGTATGTGGTCCTGCTGGGAAGCCTTGGCATTGTGTTTTTTCAAATGGGCCTGGCACAAAGACGCATCACAGGTCAGGCAGGTTTTCACTGCTGGCTGGGACTCGTCCAGGCAGTACTCACAGGGAATTACTGTCTTCTTCCCCTCTTCAGAGCCATCCTCCTGTTGTCCTTTGGAATTGGTAGCCAGAAATGTCTCCACAATGCTGCTCAGCTGAAAATTCTTCTGCAGTTCCAAGATGCGCCCCAGCTGGATCTTGCACATAGGGCAGGAATAAGGGGCCTGAGATTTCTCCTGGGTTTTGAGTACCTTCAGGATGCACTCCTTGCAGAAGCTGTGACCGCAGCTCAGTATTACCGGCTTGTTATAGAGACACAAGCAGATGGGACAGCTGAGCTCATTCTCCAGGCTGGCACCTCTTGCAGGTTCTTCCCTAGCTTCTGCCATAGCTGTAGGAACGGCACGACAGCCGGGCTGCGAGAAACGAAACTGAAAGGACGCCCTCAAAGCAAAAAAAAAAAAGAGGTCGAGCCCTGGTAGAGGTCCAGCCGCAGAGACCAGCCGCAGTGCTGGTAAATCCACACTGAGGAAGGGAATGGCAGCGAAAGGACCGGCGAGAAGCTGGTTTTCGGGACTTTTTGAAGGCAAAACGGCGGTTCATCTGCTCTGAGGTGCTCACAGCTGGCGGGCCGCTGAGCTGGCGTGGGCGTAGCCAACAACCCCGCGGCCCCTGACCGGAACGAGGAAAGCGAGCAAAGGGGCAGTGGGAGGGACCTCGGGGGCTGGGGTGCTCAGTCACGCAGGCAGGTCAAGCGATGCGCAAGCGGAACGCCGGGACACAGGTGGAGCTCCCACGGAGACGCGCAGTTGCGCAGGTCACGGGCTGCAAGGAGTGCTAGAGCCTTGCAGTGGCAACAAATGGCAACTGCTGCGTCTGCTGTGGACAGGTGGAGGTCTGCTCAGCCTCATGGCAGAGCTGTCCATGGAGGCTTGAAAAGTTGAGGAGTATGAGCGAGGCTGACAGGAGGTAGACTGTTAGAGCCAGGCCCTGTCTTCCCTGTAACACAAATGGGGACACCCACCTAATAGTACTCAGGATCAGAAGGCACCTCTCAGACCAGGAGCAGTAGCTTGGATGAGAGGAGCAAATGGAGACTAGTACATGGTCTAGGCAGAAGATTACCTCCTTCCTTGCTCACCTCACTCCCACCAGGTGCCACTAAAAAACAGATGGGAGGCTCTGGTTGGGAAAGACCAGCCAAACAAAGATAGGGTTGATGGGCAACCTACACTAGAGGGTTGTCCACACTCAGAAAAGCCTACTGCTCCTATCACATCATCCACAAGGGAAAAAAGAAGGGTCATAGTCATAGAACATAGGTGCCCCTGTGAACATATGGAAAAACTTCGTGAGGGTGACAATAGAGTGGAACAGGTTGCCCAGAGAGGTTATGAAGTCTCCTCTAGAGACATTCAAAACCTGCGTTCTTGTGTCACTTATAGTAGGTGATCCTGCTCTGGCAAGGGCGGTTGGATTGGATGATCTTTCAAGGTCCCTTCCAACCCCTAATGTTCTGTGATTCTGTGATCTGTGTGATGGTAAAGTATTACGGCAATTGGTGATGTATCTTCCTTAATCACTATAACTAACCTTACACAGTAATGATCTGGTGCATTGCTATTCTGCTTATCTTTCCTTTTTCATTATGACTGCTGTATATACATAAATACCTATGTATTCAAGCATATTATTTTTATATGTATTTTTTGAATCTGTGTTTTCACTTGGAATCCTGCTATTCAGCAAAACACTGTCTCTGCTGGGGTAGAGAGCTCCTCCCTGGACCTATAGTTTGTGACTGTAGTTTAGTCTGAGTATCCAGCTGGTGAACCTGTTTGAATGGGACCAGAAGAAGATACAAGAATGATGGCAAGGCTGGAAGCCCTCCACTGTGAGGCCAGGCTGAGAGAATTGGGGTTGTTCAGCTTGGAGAAGAGAAGGCTCCAGGGAGACCTTCTGGTGGCCTTTCCATCTTTACATGGGCCAATCAGAAAGATAGGGACAAGATGTTGTGACAGCACAAGGGGTGATGGGTTTAAACTAAAAGAGAGAGATTCAGATTGGCACAGATTACAGACACAGGACTTTTCCTCTGTAGTACTCCCTTTGCTGTGATATTTTTGCATAGGTGACAAGAAAATTAAAATTGAGGCAAGGAGTAGCTGAGGGATCTGTCAGAAAGCTCAAAGGGGATGACAGCAGCAGAGAAAAAGGGAAATCAAATGTTTTATTGCCTAGTCTCTACTCACCTCCCAGGCCAGCTTTGATTCTACAACAGATGGCTGACATAGTGCAGGGCAGGTGGAGGAGGTAAAAGAGAAAAGCTGATGCACAGACCAAACAAGCATTGCTGCCACTTAGTTCTGTGGCAGTTAGTGTTGCACTGTGAACTTTTTAACTAAATTGCCATCGAGTCTTGCAAGCTAAATTACTTTAATAACATGCACCCAACACAGAACTTGATACAGCTGAGCAAAAAATACTGCAACTTAACAGCTTTTCCATCGTGATTAACAGCACAAATAATGTAAGAGCTTGTGCAGTAAGCAGTGATATACCCTGCAGAGGCTTTGCCCTCACACAGATGAGCCACCCCACAACAGCCCAAAATTCCATTTCTAATACACCACCTCCACACAGCCTCTGTGCATCAGCAGTCCCAATACCAAGGCCTGGAGATACAAGATGGCACCTTATTCCCACATGACTACAGGAGCACCAAAAAGCCTCAACACGCACCAAAGGTAGCATAGGCAGGACAGTTTGAAGCAATGGTTACTGTCACTATTAGCCTGTGGCCCTCAGAAGGATGTCTGTCCTTGAAAACCACATGATAAAATGACAGTGTATTGCTTCTGCAGTCTAGTTCTACCCTGACCACTTTCAGGGTTGTCAGAAAGTCCTTTTCTGTGGTCATTGTTTTATGTGGGAACACATGGTAGGAAGTGTAATGCTTTTCTAGGTAGTGCTCAACATTGCCGTGAACAATTCCAAGCTTCCAGCACTCCACATTGTTGGTGTCCACCTCCCAGAAGAGACAGCCCTCTGAAAAGCTCTGGTGGCTCTGAAAATGTGGGAATGCACTGTGTGATGCTGGTAATTGAAAAACGCCCTCTGTTGTGTTTGTACCATCCATATATGGAGCTCTTGGATCCCACTGAAGAGTCAGATGTTCATGAACTATAGAAAGAAAAAGAAAAAAAAAAAAAAACAAAACACACAAGAAATACAGGTGATTGTGCAGTTTTGCATACATCTCCATTGCTGAAAACTGGATTTCCCAGTTCAAGTCATTAAAAGCATATGTTAACTGAAAGACCTCTGCACCTCTCTTAGCTGCTCCTATACAATTCTAAAGTGGGCTGATATATTTAAGGAAATACTTTAAAATTCTGAAAAGAGCTGTATCTCTGTGCTTTTTTGTTTCCAACTACAGCAACTCTTAGATTTTAGTTTTCTTGCAGAAGTTCATTAGCCATTTTTTAAAACTTCCCAGAATTAACTTCCTTCTGTGAGCAGCAGCACAGCAATTTCATGAACACTTATCACTTACTTCCTTAGGATCATTTGAAGTTATTTTTTAGAACTCTCAAAACTTCCTGGCATGCTCAGTCACAAGAAATTAATTCTGCACGCAGAAACTTGCAGAATACTTTAATCAGACCTTCTCTTGCATGTAGTGCATTTCAATATTATGGCCTTTTCCACTCTGGGAAGTTTCTCCTTCAGGAAACTGAGACAACAGCAGTAACTAGGGTGCCTAGCCAGAATTGCTCATATATATAGGTAATTAGGAAAACCTGAATCTGAGTCTTTCTAGCTGGAACAAGTCTGGACTATGCTTACAGCAATGGCAGAGAACTAAGCTCAGGAATGGCTGTGATAACTCTATGCTTCCCAGTGTACCCACAGCTGCATGGAGGGCAGACAATAGGTGTACACATCACACAATGTCACACACACTCTAGAAAAGCCTTCCCACCCCAGCTGTCTCTTGGGCTTGACCCTAAGCTTACCATCAGCGAGGGCTAAAGCATCATGAAAAGAACAATAATGAAGGAACTCTAACTTTATCAATTCAGTTGGACAAGCATCCCACCGTGCACAACAGCAGGACCACAGGCTGATCTTACAAAGCACGACAAAGGAGCAGAATTATTTACATAGAAAGAATAGATTATTTACATCAGAAGATGAACTCCACCTGCTGCTGCTATGATGACTTCTCAACTTTCACTGTGCTTTGAATCAGTGATGCTACATAAGCAAGAGGTGTTGCTGGTCTCTGCATCCTCCCAGTAAACACTCAAGACATCCCTGCCTTTGTAATCAGAGTGTGTATTCAAGGCATGTCTGAAAGCAGTGGACCCTAGGACAAGCACCCTATTATGTACACATATGTGAAAATAATCATAAAATATTAGCAGTTATTCCAGAGGCACTTGGTGTCTTATTACAGTCTGTTCTTAAATATGTTTTCTTTGTTTCTCAGTCTTGCTTGTGTCATGCACTGAAATAATCACTTACCTGGTGACTGTTTAAATAATGACTGTATGTCTGAGAGGAACTTCTGGAAAAGACTTAGAGCAGTCTGTGTTGCTGATTCATTCCAAATAATGGGTGACGTTGACGGTTTGACATCACCTGTGTTAGGAACTAGCTCCTGATTCCTAAAACATGCAGAAGAAACATCATAAGAGCAGCAAGTCATTAGAAAAGCAGCATTAAGCCTATCCCTGAGCCAACAACTGCATCCCCAGCCTCAATGGGAGATACAGAAAGCAGCTTCTGTTCTCACATCTCTGTGCGACTTTACCAGGGACTCCCCCTCTGACTAGTCTTTTCCCAGAACCCCAAATCTCTTCAAAATTGTTAGGATGAAGTTCACTCCATGAACTCTCTGTCCCCAGAGGACCTCGTCTCACCAACCTTAATCCCAGATTTTGCAGGACAGACCCTAGCATCCTTTGTGTGGTTATAATCCTCAAGGGCCCACAGCAGGAGCTAGTGAGATGTCAGGGGCAGTCACTGGGATGATAAGACAGCTAATAAGCAAGGCTATGTCATCACAGCCAAAGAGCAACTGCTGCACCAGAAAGGCCAGGCTGGGGAAGCCTGTGTGCATACAGCAGTGGGCTGTGGTGGAAGAACAGTGCTGGGCAGGCACTGGGGGAACAGCTCAGGAGAAAAGGCATGAACTGTGCAGACTCCTGACTTCACTGCATATTACAGCTCCTGCTGCATGTGCTTCTTACAAGTAGAAGGAAACGCAAACTGGAGGATGCCTCAGGATACCTAAGCTCATCCATCTTTTGCATGCCCACCTACAGACCTAAATATTCAGGAATTTCCCTCAAAATGGGTCTTGAAAACAAGCATGGAGGGTACAGAAAAAAAGCCTTGTTGTGCATGAAGAGTCACATATGACATCTGTTAACACCTAGGGGCTTCTCCAGGTCTCTGACAAAGCCAGGCTCAGAGCATGCAGTCAGCGAGCCCAAGGAGCTGCCACGGTGAGCCCTGTGGTGCTTGCAAGCTGAGCCAGCAGAGCCGCACTACTGGACTATCAGTCATCTGAAGCAACATGTAATGCAAGAATAGACCACTTCAGGAAGAAGTTACCTGACTTGTATCCTGGTGAAAGCCTGTAAAAGACATTTTGAAAATAGAATTTGTATAGGCAAAGGCCAGCCCCAGCACTGAGTATCTTTGGGAAGGAAGATGCTGTTAGGTACCTCAATAAAAACAAGTAGGTCCTTCTGATCTCTCAGAGCCTCTAGTTCCTCTGTATCACAACTGGCTGCGTCCTTCTTCTCTCTCTGTTTCTTAATCTCTTCCCAAATTTCAGAAAGCTGTTGCTCCTTACTGTGACTCAGAGCTTTCAGGACCTCTCATTTGTTGCTGTCTAGCTGCAGATGCATCTCTTTGAAGAGGCTCTCCAGCTGATTCCTCAGTAGGTTCTCTTTAGTCTAGTAAGAAAACACTTTCAAAGCTGTTTGGGACTGAATTTTGCATTTTCCACATTAACTCTCACTCAGAAAAAGAATCTGGTCTTTTCTGAGCTGAGAGAAGTAGCTACTAACTTGGTGCCCCTCCACAGGACAAAAAAACCCAAGATGTTCCACTGACACCAGAAAGGCCAAGTGACATAAGTGGCCTTCCCCAGCACCTGGCACCTACCAGGAAAAGATTTTAAAGTAGTGCTTCTTGCACAATGCTTGCTGAAGGCTTTCCACTTTGCAGCTATTTCCTTATTCTGCACTGATATTTTTTGACAGCTACATTGCCTCGGTCCCTTTAAGGATGGGTGAGAAAACACAGTTTGTGTGCTTACAGCCTCCACCAAGCTTCCTTCAGTGTTTGAAAGCAGCTGTGCTGTCAGAGGACACTGCCAACAGATACGTCTTTTTCTTCAGACTAGAAGGGAACATTTTCTTCACCTAGTGCCAGGTCTTCTAGTCCTATCATTTTTACTGGTGGAAGAAGGCAAGTGCCAATTCTGCCTAAGCAGAATGAATGAGAATTTGGAGACCTGCTCTTTCACAGTATCACAGTATAAGCAAGGTTGGAAGAGACCTCAAAGATCATCAAGTCCAACCCATTACCACAGACCTCGAGACTAGACCATGGCACCAAGTGCCACGTCCAAACGTGCCCTGAACACCTCCAGGGACGGTGACTCCACCACCGCCCCAGGCAGCCCATTCCAGTAGCGAATGACTCTCTCAGTGAAGAACTTTCTCCTCACCTCGAGCCTAAACTTCCCCTGGCACAGCTAGAGACTGTGTCCTCTTGTTCTGGTGCTGGCAGAGCTTTCAGAGCTTTTCAGAGCTTTTAGACAAGTATTTGCATGCTGGAAGCAAAAACCAGACACTTTGAGACAATCTTGTAACCTTCTTAGAACCACAGGCTAACCTAAAGGGATTTCTTGTTGTAAAGAAGAATAAAATCACTCTAACATGGTCTGTTTTTTTGTTGTTTTTTTTTTTTTATAAGTATTTTGGAGACTGCAAACTGAATAAGAAAACAACATGCCCTCCTTTTTATAAGGGCATGTAGTGATAAGAGACAATGGTTTTAAACTAAACAGATTAGACATTAGGAAGAAGTTCTTCATTATGAGGGTGATGAGACACTGGAACGAGTTGCTCAGATAAGTTCTGGATGCCTCATCTCTGCGAGTGTTCAAGAATAGGCTGGGTGAGGCTTTCAGCAACCTGGTCTCAGCAACCCTCCACGACAGAGGGGGTTGGAACTAGATGATGTTTAGGGTCCCTTCCAACTCAAGACATTGTATGAAAAAAAAAAAAGCCAACCATCACCCACGAATCAGGAGGCATCAATTTAACAGGAACTTTCAAGTTCAGAGGTCCTTTGGAAACCAAGAACACACTTCCTAGATTGGTAAGAAAGTTGTTCATCATCCTCCCTCAAAAAAGAAACCTTGAAGATATCTGAGAAACCACCCAGGAATTAAAAAGGCTACAGAATCCATAGTCTGGGGAATGGCAAAAGAAAAACTTATGTTGTCAGATACCAGCCTCCAAGCATCCCTGAAGAGATACAGGACCTTGAAACAAACCTTTATTTTCTCTTCCTGTTTCAACAGCTTTGCTATGCTTTGATTCAGTGCATCTTCACTTGCTTTCATTGTTTCCAGAGTCTTAGGAAAAACACTCTATGAAAATAACCAGAGGGAGATGTCAGAAAGGCCTGACACACATGCATAATTCAACAGTTTTATGGAAATCAAAAAGGTTGCACAAAGTTTGTTCACTGCACGCTCTCAGGGCAAATCAATACATAAAAGTTTGCTGGAAGATTTTATGTCTGAACAAATACTATCATTATGAGCACAGGAAAGACACTTTGAAACTGAAAACTGTTCATGTGCAGTAGTCACGTGTATTAAAGCTACTTTCAGTGCTGACAGCTTCCTTTCTGTTATTCTGTCATTAATTTTCTTTGCATAACTGCAGGTCAGGCTGATCTTCTGCCTGGAAGGTGCACCAAGGTCTAAAAGCATAGCCACACACAGAGTCCCACCAGTTTGGTTTGTCGGAATGGGAAGAAAATCATAGAATGGCTTAGGTCGGAAGGGACCTCAAGGATCATCCAGTTCCAACCCCCTGCCATAGGCAGGGACACCTCCCACTAGTACAGGTCCCTCAAGGCCTCATCCAACCTGGCCTTGAACACCTGCAGGGAGGGAGCATCCACAACCTCCTTGGGCAACCTGTGTCAGTGTCTCACCACCCTCACTGTAAAGAAAATGTTTCTAACATCTTGGTTTATATCTCAAGGGGCAAGCCCGAGGGAATCTGGAGCAAAAATAGGATTATGAATCGTTCACCTAGAAGAAGCCAGATCCCAACAGCTCCAAGTGCCCAGTATCTCAAGATGGAGATTCAGCCCTGCCCTGCATCTGCAGATGTGACACTCAGGAAATTATTCATCCCTGTGCTGCAGGCAGCTGTGTCCCACGGCCTCCTGGCTTTGCCAGTGTAATCCATATTCGGAGCACTATCCCAGCAGCTGCTTACCTGCGCTTGCCCAAAACCCTCCTCCAAAGAAGTGATACTGTGGTCCTTGTGGGAGCCAACGATACAGCACAGCATGCAGATGCAAACCAAATCTGTCTTGCAGTAGCACTCCAGCAGTTTGCCATGCTGGGGCCATCTCCTCTCATTCAAAACTCGAGCATCACAGGGCTCCATCAGGGCATGGTCTTTCTAGGGGTTCTTTGTGCTATGCTTGCTCAGGTGGTCTTGGGACAGGGAGGCCTCACAGCTCAGGCAGGTCTTCATGGCTGGCGGGGGCTCCTGACGGCAGAAATCACGCAGGATCACCTTGTCCGGCTGGCCTGAACTTCCCCCACCCCTTATCTTCACGTTGCACTCCGTGGTTTTCCTTCTGCTGATGAGCGGCAGCATTGAACAGCTTCTGCGCTATGCTGCGGAGCTGGACGTTGGGCTGCAGCTCCACATCGGGGTCTGCTTGGGCACAGGAGACCGGGCACCTGAAAGGGCCCTGATGGTTTTGCTGGCAGCCCCGTGCCTCCTGGACACACTCCTTGCAGAAGCTATGACCACAGCTCAGGGACACGGGATTGTTGTAAATGCTCAGGTAGATGGGACGGGTCAGATCCTCCTCCAGCCCGGCCATAGCAGCTGCCTCCGCCGTGGTGCCCGGGCTGAGGCCCCGGCGTGAGGAGCAGTAAGTGATGGGTTCCTGCCTCACTCTGCGGGCAGGGCCCTGCTGCTTCCTTCCCCTTGCAGGAGGAGGTTCCCCTCTCCCTTCAGCGCAGCTGCTCGCCTCTCAGCTATCAAGCTGGCCGAAGCCTTGCCCATCCTAGGGAGAGTCTCTTGCAGGCAGCTGCGGTGCCGGGAGCTTGGCCGCTGCAAGCGGAGCACCCCGGCTTAAAAAACGGGAAGGCTGGGTCCAGGAAACGGAGCCACTTCCTTCTGTGCCCAATGTAACTTTTCGTTATCCCAGCCATCCCGCTGTATTTCTTGGGATAACATCTGGCGATCCTCCGTCCTTAAAGCCTGCCCTCATGTTCCCTGGTCCTTTTCCCAGCTGCAGCAGTGCCCTCAGTATTTGAGTGCGGAGAAGAAAGCAGGAAGACTAAAACAAGTTTCACTTTAGTCCCTTTTTGCTGCCCTTGGTGGGCGCCATGGCCCAGCCCTCCTACAGGAGCTCTAAAAGGGCTCTGCTCAGGGTTGCTTCCTCCTTGGAGCTGGCAAGTCTTAAACTTCAGGTTCTCCTAGAAACAGGAGGAATTAAAATGTTCTTTTATTTCCGGAGCAGGAGAGAGAGGAGGATGGAGGCAATTAATTTTTGCTGCTTTAAAAGCTACTCCTTTCCCTACCCTGCTATCCTGAGAATCTGTTGGCACAAAGCACGCTGTCAGTTAAGTGTCCCAGACGAAAAATGACCCTTGTGAGCCCTCTGTGGAAGAGCTCTTGCTGCCCAGGGTGTTTGGAAAGGCTGGTGTTATTGGACTGCTCTGGTTGCTCCTGGGTTCCTAAGACTTGTTAAATACACATTACTTGAATGAAGCCAGACTCCCACACTGCTGTCCAGGCAAGGACTCTGTACTTGGCTAAATGACCAGAGAAGCAGTAGTTATTTTTGCTAGTTTACAAGAATTCATTGTACAAATCTGAGACCTTAAATACAATATACAAATTGGCCTCTTAAACCTCTCTGACATGATTCATGTGCTAGGGGTAGATACAATGATTCCCTCCACATCAGAGCACAAGCTCTTTTTCAGCTCACTGCCTAATGCTTTCTTATGACCTTGGCCCACTGAATGGTGATACTTCAGATGCTGGTTGTACCTCACAATTGATGTTTATTACTCTCATCCCTAATCACCATGTCTTTTACTGTTATTTTTCGCCCTTCCATGGGGTTTGTGGCTTTTCATTTCACTACTGCTAATCCCTTTTCCACAGTTGTCTTGAACATGACTAACACTGCATGCAGTGCTCACCTGGCTTTTCTTTTCCCTCAAATCACATGAAACGGATACTTTTATTGCCCTCCTCCACCTCTTCTCGCACAGCAGACTTGGATTTGCCCTTAGCAAAGGCAGCACCATCTCATTGCCATCCTGCTGTGTGCATCACAATCCCCAAATCTGGTGCTGCACAGGAGAAACCCTCTGTTCGATCTGCTTGGAGCCTGTGAGGGCTGCAGAAGGGCTTGCTCCCCATGGGAGCCTTTGGCTTGCTTGAGTTACTCACTGTGCCCAGCTTGCAGACACAGGCTGAGACAAGCTGCTGCTTCGTCACTGCATGCTGCTGCAGCCAGCTGCATGCTTCCAGCTGCACATGCTGCCTGAAAATTGCCTAGACTAAAATCTTCTTCCTCTACCCTTCATTAATTAGGGTTCTTAATCCTTTCATTGAAGAATAATGAATTCCCTTAATTTCCTTCAGCATTTGGCTAGCCAGTAGCTGCTAGAAACTGCAGGTAACAGCCACTCTAAATATCCGCTGGTATCTCCTGGGCCACTTTTGGGCAGCCTGCCTGGGAAACTTGCACACAGCCACAGCCAAACAGGTTAACTCTTCTCTTTGGTCTATTCCCATGCTGATGTGGGGGTCCCCCACATTGACAGCACTGAAGGGAGGGTAAATTCAGTAGCTGGGACAGAGCTTCTAGCAGAAGCACTGCAGAGAGAGCAATAGCTAGTTGTCAGTTGTGTTTATTTTTCTGTATATTTTTAAATCGGTGTTGATTTGGTTTGACTGACTGCAAAAGTCCAGTAGAACAAACCTGGACCTCAGTTTCCTGAAGGTAGACTTGAAGATGAACCCCAGGAGCGAGGATGCTTGGAGCAGCATCTCTGCCTTCGTTGCACCAGGAAGAACCCCACATTCCAAGGGGACTGCAGGAGTTGCCTTTTCTACTTGTACTGCTGAGCTGCTGCCTGGAGCTGACTCTCAGTAGCTGGCAGTGATGAATGGAGATGGGGGTGGCGATATAAGACAGGGCTTTCACCCAAGAGTTTGCCCACTTAGCAGCCTTGAGCCAAATCCTTTTCCTGCTTCTCTCCAGGCAGACACTGCTATTTGGCATACCTGCTGCAATGAAGACTTCTGAGTGATCCAAAACCAGTGCAAGCAGATAGAGATGATAGACAGGAGGTGACATGCTCCAGGGCAGTCTAACTGCTTTCTGTGCCACTCTCTAGCAGGCTCTGCATGGGCAGTCAGCCTTCAGTGGTTTGGGGACTATACAGAGCCTGGAGTATCATGTGCTTGTGTGCACAGCTGCAGTGTGGACAGTTGCCCTGACTTATTTTGCCCTCTCATAAGGCAAGGGAGCCTAGGATAGGAGATATTGCAGTCCCCTTTCCCTCCAGCAGCCAGGCAGTAGCCATGTAAGCTACTACACATGCAGTGCTCACCTGTGTGTGAAGAAGCTTTTTTGTCACAGTTACACCAAAATGAAAGCTGCTGTCTTGTGGAGTTTCTCCGAATGGCTGCAGGTAATGGCTGGGACTAATGGAGCTGCTGAAGGGATGTCACGAGTCATCAACAGCTCCCTCCAGTCTCTATGACTGCCTCTAGGATGACACTTGGTAAGCAGTATTAGTCCTTTATTTTCCAGGAAGCTGCCTGGGAACACAGCACAGGCCAGGCTGGGAAGACAAGCTTTAGCTGCAGGTCTGTCCGTCCCTGTAGACCCTTGTTTTACATGCCCCCACTCCATCCTGGAGCCCTGCCAGCCTGGGACCCTGCTTCCATGTCTCTTGTCCCACTCGTACTCATCCTGGGCACCCAAACACCAGCTGCTCCAGCTGCATCCCCACATTTGCTCCTCGCAATTTCATGTTTTAATCTGTCCTGACACTGGAAGTGTCACTGTGCCCTGATGTATCTTAGCAAAATATTCCTGTGTGGTGATCTTTTTGGAAAACAGCTCAGAAACAGGCTTCACTCAGGGTGCAGCAATAGAAGGGAGGAGGGTGGGAGGCTGATTCTGGCTCTGTGTCTGGGCAGGAAAAAATTAGCTGGGACACTTCAGCACTTTGCAGACCTCGTCTTTTCAAGCACTGAAATCCTCTCACCTGGCAGCACCAGTGTGCTGTGTCCCCAGTAACTTCGGTGCAATGCCTCTGACCTGCTGAGCCCTCATGGGGGTGACAGCTGGCACTGGGCCCTCATCTGCTGGGTGCTGCAGGGGAGCTGCCCCGTGCTGCTGCCAACTCCCTGGGCCTTTCATCCAGACCCTTCCACAGAGTCTGATGACCACGACACGCTGTGTTGGGAAACTCAGGCCAGCCTTGGCTGTGTCTTGGGGCGAGTAGGTTGGCTCCAGGGAGACTGCTCTGGTCCTGATCAGTACAGACTATCCAAGTGCCGTTTGAGCTGTACAGTTGCTGCATCACCACCTGGAGGCTTTCCTACACGTTTCCTGGCAATTCAGCCCTTTGCTCTCCGACTGACACTGAAGCAAACTTGACATGTGTGCCCCACTTCGTTTTTCACCCTCCTGCTCTGGAGTGTTTCTTCTGTAGTGAGTCTTGTGGCATTGGCACAGCTCTCAGACTCTAGAGTATGGAGGCCTGCACGTGTTAAACTGGAAGAAATTACACTTAAAATATAAATATGCAGGAATGTGTTCCCCATGAAAGCCACATCCCTGGCAGCGGGGCAGCACTGGTGTGAGCAAGCTGGGGGGCTCTGCCACCCCATCCCTAGCCCCAACTGTGCCCACACAGCCCCACTGCTGTCCAGGCAGATGCAGGAGAGCATGTTCCACAAAGCAAAACACCTCTTCCCACGGCAGGCTTGTGCTGATAAACTAAAAGCATTAGCAGAACAGACTTGTTCCTTTTTCTCTTTCCACTTTATAGTATATATGTTATCATTTAGTTATAGGCAGATCACTATTTACAGTACATGAGCGTAGAGATTCTACAGTCTTTTTGATGTAAACAAGTAACTCCACAGCAGGGGAGTCTGGAAAAAGAAGCCAGTTCTGAAGTATTTACACAATTTAAAATAGAACTTTTATACCCACGGGATAGATACAGGTAATACATTGAGCGATTTGGTTAAATTATCTATGAAACTATAGAATCTGACAATGTAAAAATACAAGAAAACGTTCTCTCGTTTTAGAAGGTAGACAGTTAAATCACACTAGAAATAAATCTCTCTTTTAAAAATAATAATAATAATAAAGGAAAGGCATAAGAATTCATGCCCATCTTTTAAGGTTAAAGTATATTACATAAATAAGGACACAACGGAACGGAACTGGGGGGAAAAAATTAAGTGAAATATAAAAAACCGCTACCAATTAAAAAAAAAAACAAACCCAAAACCAAACCAACAGACTAAAAACTTGATTCTTAATCACAGAGAGGTCAATTCTGCTACTTCTACTTGCTCTGCAGGTAGAAATTTGCAGAGTTAAGTAGTACTCACTCAGCTTGAAGAAGCAAGGCAGAATTGGCCCCTAATAATTATTAGCAGTGTCCTTTTACTTAAAAAAAAACAGAAGGAAAAGACAAAATTTAGCTTTCTTTTTTTTTTTTTTATAAATAACAAAGCAGATGTGCCCCTTTTTAGGTGAAATTCTTACACCTTTCTCAAGAAATGCATCAATTTAGTCTTTCTCTTTCTTACATGCAAAAACACATTCCCTCCCCAACTCAGTATTTACCGCAGTGTGGCTCTTGGCTTGGTGCTGTGGCCACGGCTGTGGCTGTGGGCACTGCTGCCTCCACTGCCCCTGACCTCAGGGTGGGTGAGGGAAGAGGCATGAAACCCAAAGGCTGCATTTGGCTCTATTGCTTGAGGTTGTTGGGGTTGGGACTACGATGCTTAGAATGGAAAGGGAGTCAGGGCTCAGCTACAAACGATTTATCTCAGTATTCAGCATACCAAAAAAAAGAAAGGAAAAAAAAAAAAAAAAAAAAAGGCAACAGAAAAAGAAAGGAAAGAAAAGGGGGGTAAAAAGGTGGGAAAGTGCTGGTCTGCAATTGCACCACTCCTTTGCATGGACCAGTGCTAAAATCAGACACTCAAGACTAACGTGGTGACTAAGCTGCCACTTTGCTAAAGATGAGCAGTCCAACCAGCTGCGCTGAGTAGGAGTTGGAATAAACTTTTTCTTTGGGGCAGCTTTGAACATAAATCCCAGGATTGTCCTCTGCATTCAGCCCAGACGCTCAGAAACATTTTCTCCTTCCCATAGAGCCCCAGCAACCTGCTGGACTCCAGCCAGAAACTCAGTACCTCACCCTGAACAATGAGCTTTTCTGGGGCGAATCTGTGCAAAAAAAGCCAAGGGGCATTTTATCAAGAAACTTCACATTCAGCATTTCCCCACAGTACCCACGGGAAAATACTGGGAGACATTCTATAGTTATATATTTTTAAAAAAATAAATCTCCTCCTTATTTATTCAAATGCCTACCATAATCTATCTTTTTGCTCCCAGCTTCTCCTTGGAAGTAGTGCTCCCATCCACCCTGCAGCCCTGGCTCTTATGGGGTGCAGCTTCCTGGGGCTGCCATGGTGCTGGAGTGCAAGGCTTCCCTTTTTGGGGTGCTCAGCTCTGAGCTGCATCCACATCAGGGCACCTGCCATGATACCACAAGCTGAGTGGGATGTAAAGCTAATCCTTGAGGGGGATGATCCTTGCTCCTCAGCCAGTTTTGCAAAGTGCTGGTGCCTCTGGCTTCTCTGCGCAATGCCTGGCCATTGTTTTGCTCCTGCTCTGTTTCCCACTTAGCATCCAGAACAGTCCCAGGCTGCTTAGGGAGTGAGCTCTCACCTGCCTCTTGTGCCTGAGCCTCCCTTCCTGCCTCTTTGCAGACTTGAGCATGGAGAGCTCAAGACACATTTACATTAACCAAAAAGAAAATAAAGTGGAAACTTACTTTGCACCACAAAGCCTGTGTGAGGGATTCTAAACCCCACAGAACTGCGCTTCTTGAGCTGAATGCCCTCCACTTTCACCCGCTCCTAAAAGGCAGCGGAAGCCCCCAGGGTTGGCTGCACACAGCCCCTGGGGCTGACAGCATGTGTCCTCTGATTTTCCTGCTGCAGTGATGGGCTGGCAGGTCACTGCTGTGCCTTGCACATATCTGTGCATAGTGCATAAATCTTGCAGATTTTTTGGGGGGGAAGGGAGGAAAACAAATTATCCCAACCTAATGGGGAAAAAAAAGTAAAAGGAAAAAATCCCCAAAGCAAAAAAACCCAACCCAACCCACTTATAGGCTTCAGGCACCACGAAGACCACTTATTGCATCTCTTTCTACCCTACAGGTGCAGTACTGATAGGCTCTGTGCAGGGTGAGCCCTCCCTTTCCCGAGCACTGGTCTCCATATCCAGAAGCTGGGCGTGGGCAGGGGCTGTTGGCCAACCCAGGACACCCAGCTGCAGGAAAATAATGTGAAATTTTGTATCTGGGTACACCAAAAGCAATGCTTGGGAAGTGACTGAGTGATGCCCCCTGGAGAGGGCTCCCCCAGCTCCAGAGCTCCCAGCTCTGTACAAACCCTTCCCCTCTGCCATGCTTGATGCATCCCCAGCAGGACCCGGCTGCAGGGGCTTGGTGCCCCTGGCTGAGCAGGAGATGGAAGAATTCCACTTACTTTGCTTTTTGTTTGGTTGGTTTTTTTGGATTGATCGTTTTCTGAAAAACATCAGCACAGCACAGAACAGTACTACCCACCCTAAATGTGTCGCTATATACATTCTACGTAAGCTCTATAGCAATCACATGTAAACATCATCGTTGTGAGGAAATACTAGGACAGAAAAAGGCAAAGCTACAATGAGGCAATTGCCAATAGCAGGTGCTCCATCTTGGCCAGAGCTGCTTGTGTGTGCGAGGTGGGATGGGAAGTGGGGGGAGCTTGTGGTGGGAGTTATGCCCAAACTCACTGCTGAGACAGAAGTGGCACAAGAACTGTTCCCTGACAGTAACTGTCACTGCAGTGGTCTGCAGACCTCACGCTGCCAGGCTGGGTGTCAGAATCGCAGCTTCCCCGACAGCAGGGAGAAACAGCCAGGGAGCTGTGCTGGTATCAGCGCTGCCGGCACTCCTGCTCCCACCAGAGACCAGCTGCATGCACGGCCCCACAGCCAGGACCACCTCGGCAGGGCACAAGCTCTTGGCATCACATCTCATGCAACTTTGTAGGCTTTGGTCATACTCCCTGCAAGACGAAATAGTACCCACACCAGGAAAATGAGAATAAAACCTCTACGTCATGTCAAGGGGAGACCCCACGAGACTCTAATCTATTGGCAGAGTTAAGGCTATAATATTCTATCTACAGAGGATGGCTGAATCCCTAGTGGTCTCTGGGTCAGAAAAATAAATGGAGATGATGGCAATGGCTTGAGAAGCAGTGACATTCCTGCTCCCTCAGGAAGGTGGAGCCTCTGGCCAGCTCGTGCTGGGATTTGCTCCAGCTGGTGCTGGGCTCTCTCCCCCTCTCACCTCACCTGGAGATGGAGGACAAGTTTGCAAGCAAATTTCGTGGTGGTGCTGCTTGAGCATGCCTTAAATCCAGCACTGCCCAAAGGTTCCCAGCCAGAGGCGGAGTGGGCAAGCATGCCACAGGGCACTGATGGGCATGAGGGATGGATCTCAGGTGCCAACTGGGTGCCGGGGAACTGTATGGCTTATCAGGTACTGGGCAGGGCATGGGCAGGGTGTTGGTAGGGTGGGTGTTTGGTGTGGCTCTGCCACTCTCGATTTTGGGCTGGCTGCTGGCAGGGGGATCATGGATGGGTCTTGCCCTGCTTGCTTTGCAGGGAGTGGAAGCAAGCAAGAAGCAATACACTCCGCCCATCTGGTCTCCCAGCCACCCAGGAAGCCAGAGGGAAGCCAGCTCCCTCGCTTGGACCTGAAGGTGTCAGTCCCCCAGACTATGCCAGTAAGACTCACTGGATCAAGCCTGACTGGCCCCTGGCCCTTCTCTCCTGGCTTCAAAGGGTGGAGCAGCGCTGCCTGGCTGGCCCCCCGGGTAGTGCATCCTTCAACCACCCCTCTCCTTTAATCCTGCAAAGCCCCACAGCAAGAATGGCACAGCACTGGTGTTCCCCACTGCCCGTTGGCTCCATTGTGCACCAGGTCTGAGCTTAACATTTGAGAGCCATGACCCAGGTGGGCTGGAGGCTGGATGAGGGGCTGAGGCCGTGTGAGCAAGACGAATGGCTTTGAGAGCAAAGTGGGCAGCCCACACGGACTGCTGAGCACCCCAGGTTGCCTGTGGGAAGGGGGGTGCCTCCACGGCCGAGGGGGGATGCCAGCTCCATGACTCTGCTCTGACCCCCCATTTGCTGAGTGGCAAGTGCCTCATTACAGTGCATAGTTAAAAATCAAGGAAGCGGTACAATAAATCTGAATTACAGTACATCTGAGCCATAAATACCTTTTTTTTTTTTTTTAAAGTATATACTTTTTTTCCTCTTCTTCTATTAAAAATTAGTTTATAATCCTGATTCTATTCACAATTAACAATTTCATCATCACACACTACAGACAAAAAAAAATGTTATGGTGAACACAGCTGCAACTCCACAGCAGGAGCATGGGCAGGGCTAGGGGGTTTGGAGGGGGGGCAGGGCCCAGGGGTGGCTCCTAGGCTCACCCTAAAACAACCAGTCAGAAGCAGGGTGGGAGGACACTAATGTGTGGCAGTGAGACATCAACACCATGGGGACTCACAGACAGAAGCAGCTTTGTTCAATGTAAACATCGATCGAAGGGACAGCAGTCTCTCGCTCTCGCTCTTTCTCGCGCCTGTGCTCTCGCTCGCTCTCATTTTCCACAGACTGAATAATTTCTTTGAAAACGTAAACATATTGGAAGTGCCTTGACTGAGGTATTGAGGTATTCCTCCAAGGTTAAGGCTGTTACCGATGCAGGCTTAGCTGGGCCTCCTGCAGCAAGCTGTCGAAATCCATGGTCTCGTACTTGCTTTTCATTGGAGCTGAGGAGGATTCCTCCGCGCTGCAATCTGGGGATAGCAGGGACACAAGGCAGCTGGGTCAGGGAGTGAGGAATGAGGAGAAAGGGAAACTGAGGCACAGCAGGGCCCTTCTTGCTGCCCTGCTACCATCACATTGCATTGCAGCACCGCAAAGCCAGCCTGGACAAGACAGCGATAGCGAAAGGGAGCAGGGACAGGGCTGTTTCCTCCCTTCACTGAAAAGGAGCTCTTGGGCAGAGGGGCTGTAGCAGCGCCCAGTTCAGCAGGTCATACACCAAGGACACCCATTTCCAGGTGTACAAAACTCTGTGGGATGCAGCTGAATTTCACAGGGCTGTCCCCACAGGATCCATGCCAGTCACGAGGAGGGGGTGCCTGCCTGTAGTGCTCTCCAGCTCTCCTTCAGAAGCTGAACAAACAGTACCACCACAAAGCCTGGTAAAGTCAGCAAATGCCAGAAATAAGGCTGCCCAATTTATCAGCAGCTTAACCCTTTTGGGTGTGTATCTTCGAACAAGCCTTGAGTGGCACAGCTTCATTTCACCTCTGCCTGTGGGGTCCCCATCCCATCCTGTACCAGGGTAAGCAGAATTTTAGGAGCAGCTGCACAATGAAGGGGTGACTGCTAGCCTTGCAGCAGGTGAGGAGCAAGGAGAGGGGACCTCCTATGTTGGGGGAGGCAGCTCTGGGCCCCCTCCCCAGAGCAATGCACAGCCATGTGCTAACATCTGCTGCTTCCTATCTTTGTGCCCAAAATGAGAGGCCTTGGGATTTATTTAGATGAGCAACTTGCACCCACATTTGCATTTGCTCCCACAACCAAGGTCAGAGGGACTGCTACTCTCAGCAGATGAAATATTGGAAGGTGCTAGAAGATTGGATTGGGCACCTAGAGATAAATCAAGACTTAGGGCTTTATTTCCTGGGCCTCAGTCTCTCATGCATGAAGTGGGATATTAGCACCACTTCATTCCCTGCAGAGGGTACAGAAATGAGTGTGTAGTGTTTGTGAAACACCCACAAAAGTAAGGGCTGTGTGAAGGCTGGATCACAGCTCTCTTGCAGGACTAGCATAGGGTTCCATTCCCATCCTTCAGCTCAGGTTGCAATCCACCACTCATGGAGGCATGGGGTCTAGTAAGACTGATTAATGTGGTCACTAAGTGAGGCAGAAGGTCTTGCAGTAGCCTACATAGCACAGAAAGAGTTAATGCAACCACAGCACATTTCGGTGCCTCATTTTGGCTCAGAAGTGCATATGCAGTGTGGTGAATCTGTCCTGTGGAGCAGCAAACCACCCAGATCATCTTGTGGGCTGAGATGGTGCTGACTGCCTTCTCTTACAACAGGGAAGGGGCATCTCTGCTGGATGGCATCCAGTGCTGCGTAGAAACACAGCAGAGACAGGATGGGCTGTGGTCAGCTGAGACACATCAGCCCTGGTTTGTGATGCTGTTTTGCAGCCAACACACTGCAGGTCCTCACAGCAGTTGCTTTTCTTTGCTCCCTCCCAAGTTTCCCAAACCATCTGACTGAACTAAGAGCAGCTATGTGAGCCATGGGAGAGCTGGTGGTCTTTTCTTGCAGGCTTTAGTGACATTTGGATCCTCGCATGACGAGGAGCCAGCACTGCAATGTGCAGTTACAGCTCTGAGCCGATAATCCAGACAGTTCGGAAAAAGCAGCTTCTACTTTCTTACCCAAGTCAGCATATCTGGTCCAGAAGAAGTGCCCAAGGCCACCAGAGCTGAGCTGGAATGAAGGCTCGTTCCTCTTCCTTAGCAAGGTGCCATTCTTCAGAGATAAGGCGGCATGCTCTGAATACCGGTAGGTGATGAAGCCGTATTTATCTCCCCTGAGCAACCAGAGAAAGAATTCAGGACGTCATGGGCCCTGCAGCCATTTGGTATGGCTCTGCCCAGCACTGCACCCTCAGCACTCCACCCTCCCATCCCTACATCCCATTGTTCCTCCATCCTGCTATCCCTCCTGCCCACAGGCTGTCTTCATGCCCTTGGACCTGAGGACACACCATATGTCCTCACCCAAAGCACTCAGACCATAGGCTAGGCTGACCAAGGGGCTTGGCATGAGTCAAAGCACTTCACCCCACCAGCACAACCACCCTCATACACGCACAGCTGGATGCAGGGGTGACACCGCACTGCCTGGCAGTGCCAGTACTGTCTGGGGAAAGGGGTTGTCTGCAGCTGCTGGAGCTGCAGACTGCAGCTCACTTCCCACCCACCTGTTAGTCCTGGACAGGACCTGACATTCCACGATTTCACCAAAGACTTCAAAGCGTTTCTTCAGCTCACTGGAGCTCATGCTGCTGGAGAGGTTTCTGATATACACCACCCGGCCTTCCCCCTGCAAAGCAAGGGAAAGGTTTCAGGCTCTGGGACCTCACACCTCCAGGCAGCTGATGGGATTGGAAGTGTAAGGCCATGGAGGAGGCCTTGCAAGTCAGCACTGGGAAGCAGGCTGCAGTGGGGCAATACTGCTCCAGGCACAGCCTGACATCTCCAGGGTCTGTATGCCTTGGCTCTAGCTAGCTCATGTGTTCCACCTCCAGGACACCACTGCTGCAGGGGCAGCCATATCCAGAATGAAGCAGCCACTGCCCCCTTCTTCTCTTTTAAGTTTCTCCTGCAGCTTTCTCAGCTTCTCCTGGTGAAAATGCCAGAAAATATTCCCAAGAATAACCAGGGCAAAAATCTATTGCATTGCAGGAGAAAACAACAGAGGGGCAAGTGTGAGTATGTGCATGTGCATATGTGTGTGTGCAACACTACAGAGGACCAAGTTATTTCCTCCCACACACACCTCCTACCCATGGGCATATGCTGGATTCCTGGTACACAAGGTTGCCTCTCCAGCAGGGCCACATCTGTAGCAGCTGATCAGCTTCAGGGATTCCCCATCTCACCCTGCTAACTGCCAATGCCAGCAGTGCTGAAGCACCAGTGTAGCATGCTCTGGCCATTTCTGAGCCAAGGACTCCATGTATTGCCAATTGCTGTTGGCTTCTGCTTCACACTGAGTTTTTCACTCCCTTCTCCACCCCCATGTCCTTGTTTAATGCTGGCTTTGCACCAAGGGATGCTGAAGTTGGGGCTAACGGGTTCCACCACTGCTTTTCTGGAGTGGGAGATGAACTCAGAGCTGGGGATTGCTTTGTATCAGCGTGAGGTCTCCGCTCACTTACGATGGCCTTTTCTCGTCTCTTCTCCAGCTGGCCCCGGTGCCTGCTCCCGCTCTGACACTGCTCACCATTCTCACACCTAGGAAGTGAGGAAGAAGATGTCAGCCTGGGAGTGTAGTGCGAGGGAATCTGCTGGAGGAAGAATCAAACATCAAAGACAAGCCAAGGCACATGGCATCTGTAGCAGCAGGCAGGCCAAGAAGAGATGGGAGTCTGGAAACACTGGAAAGGACATTGGAAAGTCCTCTCTGATAGAGGTCAGGGAAGGATCCCAGGTGTGGCTTCAGCCCATGCCCTGTTGTTTCCAGGGCAAACCCTGTCTGCTCCTCCTGCTGCTTTCTCTGGCCATGCCTGATGTCTGCAGCAGCTGCTGATGTAGTACCAATTACTTGAATAGTTTCCCTTTCGTTAATTATTGTCTTTATTGGGCCCACAGAGCAGAGGGAGTTGGGGCTGCCACGCACCAGAGCAAAAATGCAGGGGCAAGAACAGTCCCAAGAGCCCTCCCCACAACCCTTCTGTACCTGAAGGTGCGTCTGCTCGCGGGCGATCGGGACCGGCAGCATGAAGAACCTGAGCTGGACCTGCTCCGGGAACAGTAATGTGAACTGGTCCTGGAAAGGGGATTTCTCCGCAGGCACAGCTTGGTATCGCCATGCTCCTCCTCCTCCTCTTCCTCCTCCTCCTCCACAGGGGAGCCACTCTCACTGCAGCTGTCTTCAAAGACATTGTCATACTCAGGGGTCTTGCAGAAGGCCATGTCATCGTCAAGAGCACTGTCCAGAAAGCCAAAGTGCTTCGTTAAGCTGGCTCTGATCTCCTGGTCTCTCAGCTGCTTGATGCCATTCTTCCACAGCATCTCGCTGCCTGCCTCCTTCACGCTGAGGTCCAGCCCCTGGTAGTGGGCAGCCGGGATCCTCCTTTTGTGGTCCGACTCCACCTGGCCCAGGGGCTCCCACGATTTGAGCACTTTCCTCTGCATGGTGGCCTCGGGTTTCAGCACCTGGCAGTAGTCGTGGTCCCCGAAGGAGCGAGAGAAGGGCCGCTTGAGCACGCCTTGCTGCTCGGGGAGTGCAGGGTGCCCGGCGGCTCGGCTCAGGTGGGCGAAGAGCTCTGTCCTCTCGGGGTGCTTCCTGGGGGCTTTCCAGGAAGCTGCTGGATCCCCTGCACCCCTGGGGCTGGGGGCTGTCCCATCCTCTTTCCCTGGCTCCTGGGGGATGTCTGGCTTGTACAGGTCCTCCTCGGTAGGCTTATATGGTGGAGTGGTGGGCGGCGTGAGACCTGAACCCCCCCCGGACAAAGGGCAGGAGTCAGCTCTGCCCCTGCCATCCTGCCCCATCCCACCCTGGTGTCTGGGCCGCGCCAGGAATTGCAAGGAAGTAGGCTACTCGGTCCCACAACCTCATCCATCCAGCAGCACTTGGGAAAAAGAAGGATGTCTGATCCCAGCAGGGACCAGAGGACTCTCCCTTCCCTCCTGGTTCATGCAGGGGCCCTCTGAACAGCATCTCCATCCCAAACACATCCCCCCTGAGCTGCTCACAGTGCTGGGATGCAGAGGCGGCACACAGAAGTCTCCTGCATTTGCAGTGCAAAGTAGGGGTGTGCCAGCAGATGAACATGTCCCCTTGGCTGGTCTTGGTTGGTGCTGGTGACTCCAGTCTGAATTTAGGGTAAATTTATCCCCTCTCTGAGAGGATTTTTGCAAAATTAAGAAGCTAAAACCCTGTCCTACCTGCTGTCCCACACAGCTCTACAGTCAGCATCGGCTCAAAGTTTCTCTTCCCAAATGCTGGGTCACTGGAGAAGAGCAGAAAATAAGGAGAAAGTGTTCAGGTGAACCACAGTTCCAGAAACCGGAAGCTGAGAAAACACTGCCTGCAAGTCAGCCCTCCCACCGTGGCTGGTGCTTCACACAGTAACCCTGCCGAGGAGTGAAAGGGGAGTGAGGCAAGCAGCAGTGTGCCTTTCCTGTCCCAGCCGGAGCCCTGGGGCACATTGGCCCTGACACAGAGAAATGCCCTGCTCTTGGCCCAGGGCTCTCAGAGCTCCTTGCACTTGAGAGATGGTTGTGGCTTCCCACAGCCTTGCACTCAGCTGCTCAGTTCAGTCTGCTCTGCAAAAGCAGCTTCTCTCACTCACTGCAGATGCTTGCCCAGCCAGACAAACCCAGGCATCTTTCCAGCCCCAGTGCTGTTCTTCTAGCCCCATGCCCACTTACGTTTGTGCCAAGGACAGCGTGAGACACCGAGGTGTTTCTGAAAGGCAGGGAAAGCAGGGTTATCAGTAGAGTCGTGCTACCTCCCATGCCCATGATGTTCACAGCATGACCCAGGGCCCCTCAGGGCCAGGCCAGGGGCTGGGGACCATGGGCTTTGACTGCCTGTGAGAAGGGAGCATCTGGGGAGGGCTCTAACACTGCCAGGGTTGAGCCATCTGAGCTCACAAAGTGCCTGTGGATAGCTTTGATTCAGGGGTACCGGTGCAGCTGAATCCCAGTGCCCAGGCACAGGGTGAGCCTGCAGGGGAAAGGGACCTGAAGGGAGGGGGCAGCCTGGTCCCTTCTGGGTTAGCACTACACAAACTCTTTCGTCTCATTGTAAAGATGGGGAAAATGAGGCAGAAATCTCCCATGGATTGAAACAATACCCTAAAACCAGAACAAGCCCCCAGCTCCCCATGCATGGGACCCCACAGGCAGCCAGCACATAGGTCAGGACTTGGCTGTGCTTGGGGCTGCTCTCAGCTTCAATGCCAGCTGAGTGCCAGACACCTGGCCGGCAGCACTTGCCTGCAGCAGAGATGGCACAGGCAGCGTGGACAGAGGTGACCAGAGCGACAACCCCTGACCCTCTCACCTGCTTGCTCCAGAAGGGCACAGCGCTGGCTCTCAGTCCCATCGCCCACCTCACCATGGCCTGGGGAGCCCAGAGAGAGCAGCTGGAGCTCCGCTGGTGGTGCCATGCCCCCCACCTCCACTTCAGCTGCAGGCTCTTCAGCAGAGAAGCCCTCCAGCACTGGGCACAGTGTAGGTTGCCTGTAAGTCAGAGAATTGCGGGGGCTGCAGCTGTCCCCTGCCTCCCTGGGGTTTGAGGGGTCAGGAGATGGCTCATCAAGGAAGGAAAGCCAGTGGCCAAGCTCGGGGTTGAGTCTCTTGGATCGACGGACAGCATAAATGGTGCTCTCCTGCTTGCGGGCCACCTTCCCTACACCCAGGACACCCACACACGTCCCAGCATCATCCTCAAGTCCGTTTGTCTCCCGCAGTGCCTCTGCCTCGGGCCTGGGGCTCTGCTGTGGCTCACCCTTCTCTGGTGCTGTTTTTGCTCTTGATGTGCAGGTCCCAGTGGCATCCTCCCCATCATGGGATGGTGGCACAGGGGAGTAGGAGCCAGGTGGACGGGCCAGGGCAGCATACACGGGCTTGCCCAGGCGGTATGGCTTGCTCACATCACATAGTAGGTCCTGTGCCAGCAGTTCCTTCAGGATGGAAAAAGATGCTTCAGGCTTCTTGCAGGCCCCAGCCACTTTCCATGTGCAGCCTGAGCGGCTCTGGGTACTGACAGGGGTGCCTGGCTTTGTGGGGCAGTCTGGTTTTGCTCTTTTAAAGGGGCTGCTGCAAGACTGGGTCTTGGCATCAGTGGTGTCATGGATGGGCATCTTCCGCGCTGGCAGGCAATAGGTGTGCATGTAGCGGATGAGTTCCATCACCGAGTGCATCTCTCCATCACAGAACTGGCTTCTGGGGCCATCATCTGCCAAGGAGGAGGGGGTCACTGAGTCACCAGAGCTCAGTGAGTCCTCACTGCAGTCACTGTCATCCTCATGATGGGTGCAGTCACCTGGGGATGGGTGGTGGCGGCTGCTGGGGCACTCCTCAGGTGCCCCAGGGCCTTTGGTCTGGGGGCAAGAAGTGGTGGAGGTCAGGTGCCGGTGCAGCTCAGTGCAGCTGCGGCTCTGCGTCTGTGGGACACTCACCCTTCTGTCCCGGGGACCTTCCACCTTTGGAGAGGAAAGAGGAGAAAGTCAGCCTCAAGCCCACAGCCATGACCTCACACAAGTACCAGGCATAGCGTGAGAAGCTTCCTGGGCTGACAGAGCACCCCACATCCTCAAACCCCCAGGTTCTGGCCCACCAGCATCCCAACCTGCCTGGGGGTCAGCCCCACACCTCACTGGGCATTGGGGTGCCAGCAGCTCAACAGCCCCAAGCACTGTCGTTCCAACAGCTGCCATGCAATGATAGTCCCTCTCCCCAGGAGGGATTTGCTGCTCTTCCCAGGCAATCTAATTTGCCAGGCCTAATGCACCGCACAATTACCATTAGCCAAGTAGAAATGTCTTTGATGGCAACTTCTGCTGGGTTTCAGGAGATTAGCTTAAGTGACAGGGTCGGCTCTGCAGCACGGCATGCAGCTCTCCCCAGCCAATGGCACCCGGCTTGGGCTGTGAGTCAGTGTGGAGTGGGGTTGAGGGGGTGGCCAGGGAGCACACAGGGCTTTCAAAAACCAGCTGGGAAAGGCCTGACCCCATTGGATCCAAATGAGATTGAAACATTTTTCAGCTCAGCATGAAGCCCAAAGGTTTTGCTGAGCCCAGACTGCAGCCCCCATGCAGACAAGGATAGGAACGCCAGCGACTCGCCTGTCCCCAGCCCCTGGCCCAGCTCAGAGCCTGCCCACACTCCCCAACGCCGTCCTTCGGTGACCTCCTTTAGGATGGCTCCTGAGAGGTGGGCCCTGGACGGGCTCGAGCTCTGCCCGCTGACAAGTACCTTTGTGCAGGGCCGTGCGGGTCGGGACTTAGGGGTCCCCGGGCGCCGGGCACTCCCATCCCGCTGAGCCTCACAGCTCGGAGGCACGTGTGATGGAGAGAGGAGCAACTTCTTCAGCTGCAAAGAGAAGTGGCAAGAAAAGGAGTCGGCATCACAGCGAGGGCAAGACAAAGCACTAGCAGGGCCACAGCACCTCGGGTTGCACCTGTGCTGGGCATGTCCATTGCTGAGCATCNACTGCATGGAGGAGACAGATCTGGAGCTCCCACACTGGCCAAGAGGCACAGAGCCCCAAACCAGGTGAGGGGGGGATTCAAGGAGTGACAGAAATAGGGGGTGCCCAAGTCATAGTCTGCTGGGCAATGTCAGTTGGGGCAGACACAGCTTTAGGCGTGCAGCTCCTCTTGGTGGAAGCAACCAGCACCTTTTCCTGTAACGTATACATCCTATATATACACATACATGTGTGTGATATATACCCCTGCTCAGGGTGCGGGCGGTGGAAATGCACACTCTCACCACTGGATGTCGCTCCTCCCCACCACAGCCCTGGCTTTTGGGGAGACCTCGGGGCCAGGCTGGGGGTCCCCGGGGATGGACTGTGAGCCCCAGGAGATAGTGGGCTGGGTGCCCCTGTTGCAAAGGATCTCCTGGGGCTGGCGGTGGTTTGCAGCAAGTGCTGGCAGTTATCCCCGACCAGGAAAGGGAGGGAGGCTGGAGCCCTGATATTGCAGGGAATCAAGAGGGAAACTCTGGTCAGGAAATCAGTAGGGACTGGAGGCAACACAGTCGCTGGTGGAAGGGCATGGTGGGGGCAAACCCTCCTGCTGAACGCTGAGGGCATGGGCTCTTGGAAACTCTGGTCAAGTCGTCTCTGTCTCTCCTGCAAGAGCAACCCCAGGGCAGAGCCAGGCAGGAGCAGCCACCATCGCTCATGGGCATGGGGCTGAGATGCACTTGGGAGACCCCAGGCAGGCCCACATCCACACATCTGATTAAAAGCAGGAGTGGGTCTCATCAAAACAGCCCCCACCCCTCTGACGCCCACCCCCACCCCCTTCATATATATATTTGTATACACACAGCTTGTTCCCGTGAGGATGGTGATGGAGGCGACAGCAATGATGCAGAACATGTATACGTATACAATACAAGTAAATGCTTTGGTATTGACGGTTAAAGAGTTTTAAGCCTAGAATGAAAAAATTCAGACCTTTGCTTCCTATCATACCCATGCAGCCGGCTTATCAGGGGCTCATCCAAATCCACCTTAAACAGTAGGAAGTGGGTTCTTACTAGAGACAGCTCATCAAACTCGGGGGCCGGGGGTGGCCTGCCCGTGACCGGGATGGTGGGTTTTGGGGAGGGGGCAGGCGAGGTGTAGGCATGGTTGAGTGTGTCCCCCTCTTCCATAGTTCGGAAGGCAGCCAGGCCCATGTCATCTCCCTGTATATCATCCAGTGTCTCGGTGAGGGCTGCCAGCAGTGCTTCGTTCTCGCTGTCTATAATCTGAAAGGAGCAGGCAGAGATGGGCAGTTAGGCTGGGCAGCAGAACCAGGGGGTGCTGGGCTGGCAGTGGCATACCAGCACCCACACTTCCCAGTGACCCTGCAGGAGACCTGGGAGAGCTTTTTCCCAGCCCAGCACTGGGACTGGATGGGGTCAGGTGGAGAGAGACCCAACTGGAAAAACAGATGGTCTGTTCCCCTTCACTCCAGTGGGAAAATACTGAATTAGAGCATCTTCTCTCACAGTGGTTGCCTCCACCCCACCATGAGGCAAACAGCAGCAGATAGAGGATCTGTGATTAAAAGGCTTCTTGCCCAAGAAAACTATGCTTACTGGGAGCAGCATCCAGTTGGAGTGGGAGCCTGGGTCAGGGACAGGCACAGCCCCCCGCCCTCCATGGGGATGAAGACATCCAAGTGGGCATGGCTGGTTATTTGCAGCTCTCCAGACAACGAAAGCAAAGAAAATCTGAGACAGTGTAAGCTCAGCTGAGGGCTGCCCAGTGGACAAGAGAGCAGAGTCTTGCAGGAGGGCACAGGGGGAGCTTAGCCTGGGCTACATTGCTGGGCAGATGCCACAGCTTGCAACAAGCAGTGTGGGGTTTGTTTTCATCAAAAGCCCCCAAACCCTGCCTGCAGCTTGGTGGGGGCTCTCAGTGAATGGCATGATCTGGGAATGCTGACAGGAGTTTTTTGAGTGTCTGGGGCTGGGCCTGGGCTTCTCCTGCCTCCTCCCTGTCCCAGCCTGTCTCCTTAGGCCCCTCTTTCCATCCATGCTTTGCCTTGGCTGGTGCACCTCCAGTCCTCCCAGTGCCCTCTCAGTCCCACACAGACCCACAAGTCCCCTTCCAGTCTAGATATACAGTGCAAAAGCCCAGAAGAAGATGCAGAAGCTGAGGAACGGGCAAAGTGAGCCAGGAGTTCCTTCTTTTTGGTCCTCCTCCATCATATTTTGAATGTAAACCATCTCCAACAAAAAGCAGGCTACCATCAGCTATAAAATTAGCACAGGGGTAAACTCAGGCTAGCAAGGAGGCCTGCTGATTGCACACAGCCTCCTGTGTTTCTCTCATCTTGTTTGAAAATTAAGTATCTTTCGTTCCATGCCCTAACCTTGCTTGCAGTCACTAGAGCAGGCTCCAGGGAAAGGCAGCAGGATGCTCCATTTTTGGCTCCATTTCTTTTCCTCCTGTTATTGGCACGAGACTGCTGTGCATACAAGTTCAGTGGGATACATTTCATCATACTCCACTGCTCCTAATGGGCCTGTCTTTTGCATTTCTTTTCTGTTTATCTTTTCCCCAGGAAGTTCAGCGGAAAATATGCATCTCGTGATGAAGGTCCCTCAGCTGGACTGGACCATTTTCAAGCACAGCATCAGCACAGCGTAGAAGCCAGAGGGTTGTTATTATGGCCAGGTTAAAAAATACTGGGGCCTTCCCCCCCTGCTCTTGTTTAAACAGAAATCCTCCATCTTCTCAAAATGTAACCCAGCCGGTGACTAGCAGACACCACTGGGTTGCAACCTCTTGGTCTGAAGGGGTAAGGGCCTGGATGCTGCTCAGGAGGGATGTGCCCCTGGAGGGTGGGACACATCCATGGCACAGCAAGAGCTTAGGGAAAGGTGAGTGGGTCTGCCCAGCTTGCTCTGCTACTGGTCCCCAGGCAGCCTCTGCAGCTCCCTTGCCTTCAGCCTGCCTGTTGTGCTCACAGCCCTGCCCTGATGCCCCAGCTCTGCCAGATGCTTAGCTCTTCTGCAAGGAGAGGCAGAAACAGTGCTGAGGTACAAGGACCAACCCTGCCTGTGCCTGGGATATCTCAGCCTCAAGCCCAGAGAGGATGCCAAAGCTGGAGAGCCAGGGGAAGAGGCTTTCTGCTCCTGCCTTCCACCACAGCCGTGAGAGCCCCACACTGCTGCCCTGGCACACCAGCTGTAATTCCCTTCTAATAATACATCACAGGAGGGTTGGCTCAGCAGCCCTCCTCTGCTCATCCACCTCCTCATTAGCCTTACTCCACTTGCCCCATTTAGATCTGATGCACAAATTAATGGAGCACTAAACAGCTGGGGAGGAGCTATTAATAGTGTGTGTCCCCTCTTTGCTTCTTCCTTCTTCCCCTCCCCTGCCCTGCCCCTGCCACCATCCTTGGGTACCCTGTGTTGGGAGGATGGGGGTACCTGGAGGAGCTCGGAGTCATCGGTGCTGTACTGGCTGGAGTCGGTCTCTGAGTGCTCCCCACACCACTGCAGCTCGCTGAAGCAGCCGGCAGAGTCGAAGTCGTTGGCATCCAGCTGAGACAAATCAATCTCCGGGAAGTCAGAGTAGAGGTGCTCTTCACCAGATACCTCATACTGGGGAGAAGAAAAAAGGGTGGATGAGCCTGCCACGATGCCAGAGGGGCAGGCAGCAACAAGCAGCAGCAGCAGCCCCCTGTAGAGGTGTCCTGTCTCCCCGTGTGGCCCTGCTCAAGACCATCACTCTTTCAAGACCAGGCACTCTTTCAAATACGCTTTGGTTAGTAGCTCTAGGTGCAACCACACAGCAGTGCAGGGCACAGAGGGCACCTCTTCCCTGTGCATCTTACAAATCAGTTTGCACAGCCTGGCACTGGCACTGCTGGTTACTGAAAGCTGCCCTGTAACGACCACCAAACACCCCCCCCTTCATGTGTCCTGCACTGTGGCAAGTGCTGAAACAGCATCTACATTGCAAGAGCCTCACCTCCTCTGGCAAGCAGAAGCTTAGGGCACTGCACAACCACCTAGACCCTGGCAAAGCAGCTGCTGGTGCTCTGAGAGCAAATGAGAGCCACTTCTGCCTCTGGAGCCCTAAAAGTGACATCCAGGGTCATCCAGCTGCCCTGGGGATCAGTGATAACAGAGCGAGGGGCAAAAGACTTGGGCACACATGAGATAGCAAAGCGTGGGGCCAGACTCCAGTGGGTGACCTCATGCCTGGTCAGCATGGCTGTTCTGTACCTTGTCCCTGTCCCTGAACAACTTGGGGACAGTGTCTCTGGGGAAGCTGCACATCCCAAGGCAATACAGACCCTGGATGTTGCATCACACATGCAGGATGAGGAAAACGGCTCAGACACAAATCACTGTCCAGGTGCACACTGGGCCACACAAGCTCTAGGAACTGAGCTAAAAATCTCCATTTAACCCCAGAAAAGGAAATGGGAACCTGTCCCACTTCTACATGGCTCCCTGCCACTGTCCTGCCCCACGGCTATATCCAGCACCCACAGAAGGGCTGACACCAGTGCTGCCCTGCTTGCTGCCTGCCTACATTGCCTGCACTGCCACTCACTGCCTGCACTGCTGCTCACGCCCACACTAAACCCTGGAGCCATGCTTGGTTTTGCTCCCAGTGCCCAGGTTCAAAGCAGAGGGGAAAGGCTTGGTGTGACTCCTCCTCGTATTGGCTGCCCAGGGGGAGTTTTCTGGCGATTGTGGGAAGCAAGTTTATTTACAGAGCAAATGGATGTTGGAGCAGGCAAATATCGGAGTGTGTGGGAGAGGCTGCAGGAGCAGGAGCATGAGAGGGCCTCCCCTCCTGAAGTGCCCTGTAAGGATGTCCTCCAAAAGGAAGAAGAGATTTCAAATTAAGCTGCAGGAATGCAAAATATTGTTTCTTTCTCTCTCTGTTTTTTTTTTTTTTTTTTTAAATTAGGATAATCTGGGATTATTAATTGTGTTCCCATGGGCTGAGGAACAGGTGTGCCATGCTCCCCACCAGGTTTAGGGCACTACTGTGCACACACCCACTCCCATTTTACATTTCTCCCCTGCTCTCCACTCTGTCTGCTCCCAGAGGCAGTGGAAAGACAGGACACTGGTCTGGAGGACACAGCAAGGGTAGGGGAGAAGGTCTTGATGACCTGATAGCAGGGCAGTGCTGTATCCTTGCAATGGACTGCCAGCCCAGTCATGCCTATAGCTGTGGTGGGGCTAGGAGCTACAGGGAACTGACCCTATACTGGGGGAATGCTCTTCCCAGCATCCTTCCTCTGCCTTGCTGATGGAGGGAGGTATATCAGTAGACATCTATGAGCACGGTGCCACAAAAAGTGACCATGCAAACCCCTGAACAGCTCCATGACCTCCTCATGGACCTCGCAAGGGTGGGTCTCTTCAAATCTGTCCTGCAAAAGCGTTTGGTAGCCAGGTGGTCAGAGCACAGATAGCAGGTGAAGGAGTCCCTGTCCTCATCACCACCAGTTCCAGAGGACACAGATTTTACATGTTCCCCAGATCCTTTGCTCAGGGGCATCCTGAGCTGCTCTGGGAACAGATGACCTTTGGCCCTTCAGGTGTGTCCCTTACCTGCTGCGGTTTGTCCCTGCTTCCTTTCTAACGCTCCTTTGCCTGCTCCAGAAAAATGTCTTACAACAACTTTGGCTCCCCCTTCTCCCCAAATCTTCCCATGGGAACACAGGCAAAGGCTTTTATTTTTAGAAAAGCCATACATACATATATATACGTGTGTGTCTGTGTGTGCCTGTGTGCGTTCAATTAAAAATAGCAAAGCAGTTAAATTCTCCTGCTCCTTTTGATATGCCACAAGGGAAAAGATCCTGGTGCTGAGATCACAAGGAGCAGCTGACACCAGTGCTCGGGATGTCTTTTGATCAGCTCCACAGATGTGACATGTCCCCATTGGTAACAGGGTTGGGTAAAAATAAACTCCTGCAATCTAATGCTGCTGAGTTGCCCTCTCTGGGCACCCAGAGGCAGGCGTGCCCTGGTACTGCTATGCTGCATGCAGCCACCCTGAGACAATGGCTGGCAGGGGATGCTCCCAGATTCCCAGCCAGCACAGGTCAGGAGTACCTAGTCTTCTGTATTCAGTCCTCCTCCTCAGAGAAAGTGGGGAGAGCCTTTGCTCAGCACAGCCACCTGCATGGGCAGCTATCAGGGCATTCCAGTATGAAGCCACATCTCCAGCCACATCCCTCTGCTAGAATGGCTCGTTTAACTATTGCAGCCACTGAGGACTTGATTCTCTGGAGGGAAGCCATCATTCTGAGCACCGATACCTCAGCAATGAGTGTTGAGAGCAGGGGCCCTCTGGGCTAGCCACAGGAGTACAACCCAGACCCCCATCCAGGGAGAGTGTGGCATCAGATTGGGGGGAGGCTGACTGTGGGCACTGGACCTCATCTGCTCTGACTTTCCTTTTTCCCACCCTTTGCATTTCCTGCTGCCTTGGGAGAGGAGTGAACTTTTGTTCTAATTTTACTTGGGAGTTTGTAGGAAGATCAGCCATGGGTTCTTGGTGTGCAGCCAGCAAACACCCATGGAGACATGCTCAAAAATTTGGAGGCATCCTCCAGCCCAGACACCTGGCCCATGTGTGCTGCAGCATGGCCATGACCAGAAAGCTGCTGGCAGCTGATTCTGACTTATCTGATGAATCTCAGCCCCAAGGAAGAGAGATGACCAAGCAGCCACATGGGTGCCCCCGTAACACATCTATGTCCTTTTGGGGAGCAGGAGCTCAAGCCTGGGCATCCCCTCTGACAGCAGGAATGCCCTGCAGCAGCCCTGCATGAGCACCTGGAAGCCAAAGCGAAAAGGTGAAGAAAAAGCTAAAATCTGGGAGAATGGCTTCCATCCAAAGCCATCCTCCTCAGCTTTCTCTAAAGCACAAACCAATACTGAGCTCAGCCCTAGCAGAAATGCAATTGCAATTACAGGACAAAGAGGCAGCTGATACTCACTTGCAAGTTGCAAGGAGCTTTGCCTCTGCAGAGGCTTTGCCAGCTGGGAGGACAGAGCATTAATGTTTTTCTTCACTTACTGCTGAGCTTGGACAGCCCTTCCCCATTGCCAGGGGTTTACAACTTCCACCGTGGGAGCAGGGATTGCCCCGGGACCCTCATGTCAAGAGTTTGTGCTCGTTTCATGCCCTTGCTGAGGCTGGCTGGATCTGGCAGCAGCGGTGCTGTGCATGCCCACAGACAGTGGGGAGAGCAGGAGGGCCCTGCACCCACCACCACTGCACTGCCCCACTGCCAGCCCCACCATCCATTTCCACCATGGTGGAGCTGGCAATAGTGAGAAAGTACAAGGTACAGTCCCCAAATTGGCAGTCAAGGATGTGCAGAGGTCACGTCACCAACTTTTCTGTCCCAGGGAGCCTCAGCTGCACCTCAGCAGTACAGATAAGAACCAGGAGGGCCTCTCCTTAAGCACTGCAGGTGAGAAGGGGCTGGTTTGCCCCTGGCCTGCACTGCTCCTCCTGGAAACTCATGCAAGCAAATCAGTCTGAGAGCTTCTGGCAGCAACCTGGTCAGCATTCATTTGTCTCCTGAAACTGCAAATGGAAGAGCTCCTGGGTGCACTGGGGACTGCACCCACCAGGCCATGTGCTGCTCCAACTCCCTGCCCCTTTCCAAAGCCCTTCCCAGGCAAAGTGGTGTAGGACATGGAGCTGGGCAGGGAGTTTAGCTCTATCTCCCTACCCAACTGTGAGGGTGGCCAATGCAGGCAGTCATCTCTAGTGTACCCAGCAGCTCCAGCATGTGTCCTGCTCTGGACCGGCAACTGAGTGAGGGCAGCTGCTGGCTGAAGCCACATCCAAGCATGCCCCACTGAGCACAGCTCAGTGCTGGCTCTCTGTCGTGAGGACAGCAGGTGGGACATGTCCCCTTTCAGGTCTTTCTCTTGTTTGGGAGCAGCGTTAACTGTGGTGCAAGAACGTGTCTCTGCAGAGACATGAGGCTCCTCTCCAAGCCCAACTCTAATTCAAATATTGGATTAACAAGACAGGAAATGTTTTCTTCTTTTGCAGTGTTAACTGAAAAGTTTAATCTGAGCTGCTCAGATTAAACCTCCCAGTCAGCAGGGCTGGGACCAAGCTGCTGGTTCCCAGGGGCAGTGAGCCTACTGAGAGCAGACCTTCGCTCCATGTGTGTGCTGGCTAGCTTGCCCGGGGGGCAGGCAGCTCTTGCATACCAGCTTGAAAACAGGCACCTGCCAGCCAGAGTTCAGCAACCTTCAGGCAAATGCCAATGCTTTGGGGTTTTGCCTTCCCTGCAGCAAGCCTGGGAAAGAAGGAAAAGAGCTATGCCACCTCCAAACACCATCTTGGAGGAACTGCAGCCCTGCTGCCAGGCAACCTAAACCAGGGCAAGCAAGAGAACTCAGCTGGCTGTTGCCTGCAGTGCTTATAACTGGCTCAGAGGAGTTGGGGATGGCGCAGTGACCGTAACAAAGAGACCTGCAGGTCCTCTATGCTGTTGTCCCCGACAACAGCACAGGTAGAAATGTCCCTTATCAGCAAAACCCTGGGTCCAGCCCCTTGAAGTTGTGGCCAAGTGTTTTGAAGTGAGGCTCCAGGCATGCTGGGTGGTGGCACATGCATTGTGCTCATGCTTAGTGAGGCTGCAAAAGTTCCAGCTTCTGAAGTCTGCCGGCACGAAGCGCTGCTGGATGGACACAGCACCTTCGCAGAGACTTAATCCTGTTTAAGCCTGGGAGGTCAGATTTGCATTGCTGCCTGCATGCATGGCCCCAGGATGCTTTGCAATTGCCTTGTCACTCACATGCCACTTTGCTGTTCAGAAAAAAGGAAGAGAACCAGCATCTCCTGAGAGGGGCCAAAGGAACAGGCCAGAAACAGGCAGCCCATCTCCTCATCAAGGAACTTAAGCAGTGACTCAGCCCAGCATGAAGCCTCCCCACAGCCGAGTGCCTACCAAAGCATTAAGGGATAAATATACATCCACACACGCTGGAGACAGAGCCCCAAATTAGCCAGTAGCATTTAGGCTGGGACCCAAACCAGCAGAAGGTGAGAAATGCTGAGAACATGAAGTGCCGGCTCCTGCCAGCCCTCCCTCAGTGGCATGGGCAGTGCTGGCTCCCAGTGCCTATGTTCATGGCCAGCTGGGGAGTTTCACCCTCCTCACCCTTACCCCAGACTTGTCTTTAAAAAGGAAAGAAAATCCTGGGGCAGAGGTTTTGGAGAGAGCCGTCTGGGCTTATCAGGGAAATCCGTAATCACAGACTGCTTGAAACAGGGATTACAGCCATGCAGGCAGACGGGCACTGCATGGATGTTCCACCAGGATGAACTCTTCCCCGGGCAGGCAGCAGTGGGCTGGCTGGTGTAGCGGTGAGCATGGCTGCCCCGTTGCTTTGGGCAGGTGGGAGCCCCATCCCAACAGCAGAGACAGGCACCTGCAGAACCCAGCACCCTCCTGGGCTGCCTCGGCACCAGAACAGGGAGGCAATGGGGGCATGCCAATGCCACAACCCACGCTAGGGCCAAACTCAGCCCCATCTGCCCCCAGGAGCACCCTGCTGTCCCCACAACTCCCACCCAGGGCACACATTTCCCATGCAGTCAGGACAGCAGTGCCCCAAGGGGACAAACTTGGGTGCTGCCAGTCCCGTAGCATTCCCAAGGATGTGCCAACTCACTCACATCCCTCCCAGCCCAGAGTGACCCATGTGGGGCAGGCAGCCCCTTTCAGTACCAGGGCGGAGGGAAGAGGTGGAAATGGAGGAGAGAGCTATAAATAAGTGTAAATACAGCAAGGAGGCACCTGGCTAGAGCTGTGAAGGTCACCAGAACGTGTGCCAGCAGATAAGCAACCCCCCTTCCCACTGGCATTTGACAAAATGTCACTGTGAATGAGGGAGAGGTGGTGTCAGGTTGTGCCTTGGCCCAGCTGCCCCTTGCCACCCCTGATATTTATAGCCTGAAAGCCTTAAAGCAGAGGCTGAGCAGTTGGGAGGCAGCAAAAGCAGAGGGGACCCTGTGTGCAAACCCAGTGATATGAAACAGCAGAGGGAGGCTAGAGGAGCGCAGAGCAGGGCTGCAACAGCAGCAGGCTGCCACTCCTCCATCCAGCTTCCAGCTTCCCACTCTGGGGGGAAAAGGAGCACAGAAATCCTCCAGTCTCCCAAGCCTGAACAGAGGCATGCAACACTTTGCTGCCCTGCTAGAAGCTGGGCATTTCACCCTCTGCACTCTATTGACTTTGAATGTTTTTTTAATTTCTACTAATCTGGTTTAATGATTCAGCCCAGCCAGCAAGAGGCAAAACCAGCACTAGCATTTAAAGCCTGGACAAAATAAATAGCAGGTTGATCCTTTCTTCCACTCGAGCTGCTCAAAACCAACTGCTGCATGTCCATGTCGCCATGGCACACAGGAGCTGTAGCAGCAGTGCCAGGCCCCATGCCGGGCACCCTGCACTGGCACACGTGAAGCCCTGTCACAAACCATTATGTGTGGAGGGGGCAAGGGGAAGGGAAGGGGTGAAGGCAGCATCAGACACCCAGCCCCATGGCACCGGCCAGACAAGAGGTGCTAGGTGCCAGGCTCGGAGCCATGGCCCAAGCGTGAACATGGTCTTGCTCACTGACTTTTGTCTTCCATTGGAAGGGTGTAGTTAAGATCAATCACAAGATGCCAGTCACAGGAAATATTAAACATTAACTGCAAACAATAAACATGAACTTGCCAGGGTATCTTTGATATGGAGGGAAGATGGAAGAAATTGCACTAAACTATCCCTGAGTCACACGATAGAAAAAAGGAGCTTGAAATACTGGTAATAATGCCCTAAATAAACAACACCTTGCTGGAACACTTTAAACAAAGGTGTGTCAGGTTTAGGAAGAAGGGCAGCAGCAAAGTATACTACAGGTTACAGAGCTGCATGCTCAGACTATAGTCAGGAGCTGTTTATTTGAGCTCTAAATTTGAGTCCACTTTATTTCTGCCTGAGCTCTGGGACAGGCCAGCCCAGGGCTGCAGGACCTGCCCATGCTGGGGCAGAGCCAAGGAGACTCCAGCTCTAGCTACCCCACACAGAGCCCAAAGCAACTTCTCACCACCGTCACCCTCCCACACAGCACCACCAAGCACCAGACAAGGGTAGAAAAGGAGAATCGATGTTGTTGCCCTATGCAAGGAGAGGAGGCAGCAAGTAGATGCAGCTCCTTTCAACACCAGCTAATAGAAATGGCACCTGCTGACTGTGGCTGCTGCCAAGTGCTGTGCCATGCAGGCTGCTGGGCTGCCATGGCCCTGGGATATGGTCTGTCAGGCAGAGGGCTGGCCAGGCAGTGCCAGCACAGTCAGGCACACACAGCATGCTGATAACAGTGTCTCCCACAGCAAGAGAAATGTGACAGCTTTATCCTGCACCCTTCCAGCCAAGCAGCAGCACCCCATGCCAACCCTGCCAGCAGCCAACCCAGCGAACACCACCCACTGATCCTGGCATAGCAGAAGCCAGCACCCCAAACAAGGACATGCCTGTGGCTGCTGCCAGCCTTGCCCCCATTACTGATGGGTGCTGCTGCAGGCAGCGGGGCTGGCGCTGCTTAAAGACTTCAGCTAGGCAGGACACAGGTCCTGAACCCTGGTGGTGTTTTCTACGGAACTCCTTGTTATCTGCCCCAGGCCCAAAGGCAGGACTGATAGACAGAAACTTGCCTGTGCTGAGCACAATGGGAACTGAATTGTCCATCAGCTCAGGAGGTCTCCAGCCCTGCCAGGGGACCCCTTGGCCACAGAGACTGAGGCACAGGCAGGAGTTGCTCTAAGACCATGCTCACCTCCTCACCACAGCATTTCTCCAGTGAGGCAGCTCAGCCAGCACAGGACAAGGACAAAGCAAAAGGTGGCATGGGCCCTGCAACCTCAAGAGGCTCTTGCAGAGCCAGCAGTGAGACAGCAGGAAGTGAGGACCATGGCCAAAACCAGGAGGGACATTGGCATCCCAAAATTCTGGGGACTGCAGACCCACAGCTGGAGGTGGCAGGAAATGCTGTGGCCCTGCAAAACACATTGGGGAGCCCTGGGAGTGAGGGTACCTCCGAGCTCCAGCCAGGCTGGCAGCACAGGGGGCAGGATGAGCCTTGGGAGGGGGCAAGTGCCTGACTCACCAAGGAGCTGACTATTAGCCAGCTCTGCTGGTCACAAAAATTCCCCACAGTGGCACCTCCCTCCTTTTGAAAGGAAAACATGAGGGGGAGATTATTTTCAGACCTTCCTCTTCTGCAGCCAGCAGCCACATGACAGCTGTGGGCAGAGGGACACCGGTGAGGAGGATCTCCCCAGGTCGGGGTGAGTGCAGGGGCAGAAGGAGCAGCCCTGCCCTGCCCTGCCCACTGGCCCCTTTGGAGGCTTGATCACCAGCTTGCAGGCTGATGGGGCTTCACAAGGCCCTTTCCATGCAGAGGATATTGCAGATGTCCTCCCACACCACAACCCTTCCCAGCTAACTCAAATTCATCTCCATGGACACTGTTCTTCTGGCACTGGCAGTCCTTCATCCCTCTCAGATGGCTGGAAGAGTAAATACCTGCCAGGAGGCAGTGAGCAACTGTTCCTCCACTCACCCCCCAACGAGTGAGGTTGAAGCTGCAATAGCACAAGCAGAGACACTGTTCGCAGGAAACAAGGTAAACATCACAGTGTCATGCCCTGCTGGGATCCAGCTCCAGAGCTGCCCAGGCAAGCCCAGCCTCAGCTGAGCTCCCTACCCACAGCCACAACCTCGGGATCTTCCATGACGTTGTGCCTGGAAAGCTTCCCTTGGCTTTGCCAGGAGCCACAGCCACAGGCTGTGGTCCTAGAAATTCCTGAACTACTCCCAGGAGTTGGCATAGGCAACATGGGGAAGCTGGGAAGCTTTCAGGGACCCAGGCACACAACGGGAAGTGACTGTGCTGGTGAGGCAGGGTCCCCATCGCACTGGAGCCACTCAGCCCACAGTGCTGGCATCTCTGGAGTTGCTGCCTTGAGGCTGTGAAATGACAGGGGAGGGGAGGCCAGCTTGGGGTGAGCTGTCATTACTGAAGTATCCTCCCCCGGCTTGGGCCTTCTGGGTGGCAGCTGGCAGGAGGCAGTGCCTCAGCAAGAAGCCTGGCTCTGCTGCGCTGGGCGTGGGGCTGTCATTCCCAGAGCAGTCTGGCATTCTGTATCAGTGGATCCATGGACAGGAAATAGCAGCTGAGGTTAAACCCATCCTGAATCCTGCCCTGTAACACACACGACTGATGAGCAGGCGGAGAGAACCTGCTGACTGCCAGCAGCACAACTTGGTGTCATCCCTCTGTCAGCTCTGTGGCCATCATCTGCAGGATGCTCTTCACTGTCCCAAGCCATAGGCACCCTTTTGGACCTCACTGATGCTCCCATGTAGAGCTAGGACTATCCAGGCAGCCTGTCCCCCACCAGAGCACTCCCTGTCCCTTTTGCCAAGGAGGTGGCATGTGGGGAAGGCTGGAAAGCACATCTTCTGCCTGCCTGCCTGCAGGTTTTGTACCGAAGCTCAGAGAGGTGTTGAGGCCTTCCCCACCATGGAAGGCAGCATGGTGTCCTGCACTGTTCAGTGCTGCCTGCACCACTGGCAGCCAGGCACCCTCTTAGCACTGATCAGGGCGAGGCGGGAGACAGGGAAGGTTCAAGCTGGGGTTAAGAAGGCGCAAGAAGGATCTTCCCGCATTAGCCTGACCTTCCAGCAGGCCCGGGCCTTACACTGCTGCCACAGGCACGCTCCAGTGACACGCTGTGCCCTGCTGAGAGTCAGGGCACCATCACCAGACTTGACCCACTGTGACTCCACAGACCCTTTCTCTTGTCAGATGATGGCTGTACTGGTCCTGCTGTGGGGACTTCAGGGGAGCACCCACTGTGCCCAGCTCCCATATGAAATACAATTTCAGCTGCAGGCATGGGACCTCAAAGGATGAAAACCCCTGTAGAAAGGGCAAACCTGCTCAGATCTGTCCATACCCTCCCACCAGGCCTGCCCATGCACGCCTAGGCACATTATCCTGATAGGGGTGCAAGTACCAGCCCTGCCCAGCCCTCCTTGCCAGCTGGATAAGCGCTGTGGGCCACCCCTTGCTGCACTGCCCTGCTGCAGGGGCAGTGCTGCCCACACCAGCTCCTGCACGTTGCATTGCACAAGGCTCTGGCACTCCATGGCATGGTCATGCTGCCTGTGCCCTACTGCTCCCCATCACCAGGGTTCCCTGTGAGAGCAAGGAGAGGGATTCCCCACATCTCTACCCCTGAATCGGGAGGTCTCCCCTCTCCTCCCTCTAGCTGAGCCCACTGGCTGGGCACTGCAGTCTCCCTGATTAAATTATTGCCCATTTTCTGCAAAGCACCTGGAGGTCTGCATCACCCCTTCGGGGACTCAAATCACCTGAAAAAGTGGTGAGGAAGGGGGATGCTGACCAGCTGGATATTTTCCAGGCAGGTATCATCAGTGCTAGGAAACTGATGTACTAATAAATCAGTGGTACTGATACTGCTCCAGTTATTGCAGTGGGGAAACCGAGGCAAGGGAAAGTGACATGAGTCCCTTTGACCACAGGCCATGTAGACAGCTCACAGGGTGGATGGTGGAGGCATGATCCTCAGGTAGCACCTCTGAGCTGCTGTGCTGGCACTGCCAGTGCCAGTGGACTTTCACTAGCACAACCTGTTTAGCCTGGGGATTTCCTGGAGCTACACCAGCCTGGTGTCCTGGAAACTGGTGGGTACCACAGCCAGGCCACCTACTCACAGGCACACAGGTCTTGGATTCTGTCACTGCTTTTTGGCTCTGAAGGGAACATTTCTGGAAGCTGCAGCGTGGAACCAGCCAACCTGGTTGCTCCTCTGAGCTTTTCCTGGCGTCAGGACCAGTTGTTCCTCTCTCCCCCTCCACAAACAACTGACTCACCCAGGAAAGAAACTGCTCCAAGATCTCCAGATAGAAAACTCCCTCTGAGGGCAAAACGCTCCCTCAGTAGCACATGCAAAGCCAGGCAGTCACCCATACACACAAAGCCTCATGCTACTCCAAATTCCCCGCTGCGAGGGACCACACCTTTCCCTTCCCCAAAACCACAGCCCAACAGGCTCCAGTGGGAGCTCCATGCCCAGGTGGGGTCTAGCCACTCCCCATTGCAGTGTCTGGGGGCTGGGATCCCTCTCCCCGCCCCAAACCAGTGGAAGTAAAGCCCCCAAATATGACTTCCTATGCTTAAATCAGACTCTATTACCTGCTCCATGTCATGTGCCAACTCCCTCACAACCCTGCCCTGAGCTTGCCTGCTCCCAAACCTTGTCTGCTTATTTTTGACCTTAGCTAGTCCAGAGATCAGTTTAAAGCCAGAGACCCTAGGGCAAGCTGGCCTGAAATCCAGAGCTGAAATCTGGACCCAACACCCCAGAAAATGGTCTGGGCTAACATCCACCTCCAGGTGGGGAGTATCAGAGTTGAGGGTCTCCTTCCGCACATGGGTGGCCATCTCTGCCCTGGCAGTACCATGCTCCAGATGGCCTGAGTCCCCATGCAGGACTTGCAAGAGTTAAGCTGCCTGCTTGGTGTGCCACCTTCATACACTCTGAACGGTCCCAGTGTCTGGCATCAGCTCCCCAGTCATGTGAGCAGTTCAGTTACTGGCCCCACGACCGCCTGCCTCTGCACCTCGCTTTTATCCCGTCTGTCTCCACACATTTTAGAGGCCATCAGTCTCTCTTGGCTGCCTCTATTCTCTGTGTCAGGGGATACCATGTGGGAACGTGGCCAGGTGTCCTTGGGCAGAGCATCCAATGTCACCTTGGAGGGGAATGCAATGGCTCTGGTAGGGAGGCAGGGCAGCAAGGCTCCTGGCCACACTCAGCATGTGGGGGAACCTCAGTGAAACCCTGTAGTGGCCATGCAGGCTGAGCCTGTGGGTAAAAATGGCTTTGCACCCTTCCACTGCTGCTGGACGTAAACAAGCCACCGCTGTGCCTCTGAAGCCCTGGCAGTATGGGTATAGTGGGCATGGTGGGCACAGCACTGAAGCAAGCAAACCCTCAATCTCTCCATCCAGTGCTCCTCTGCAAGTGTGGTTTCCCACCGTGGGCGAGCGGGTGGAGCTGCACATCCCCAGACCCAGTCAAGCTGTGTTTGGTTATGCAACCCACAATGGGAGCCGTTTCAACTAGTTGGACTGCAGCCTGGCAGTCAGGTGCCTTCCTCCTCCTCCTCCTCCCAAAACAGCTGCCAGCCCCCTGTAGGTAGCTGCCCAGGTTCCCTAGGTGCTTCCATCCCCACGCTGAACACACCATACCTGCTGTGAACAAGGGACTCTCTCTCCCTGGGCTGCCCTGGCAGGTCGGGTTGGTGTGGGGGCTCACACAATGTGCTGTCATCCCCCAGCACAGCTGTGAACCAGCCCTGTCAGCGAGTTTCACAGTCCTTCAGCTGTGTCCTCAAGTGCCCCACTATTGCTGATATGCAGTGTGCACCACAGGCAAGCAGAGGAAGGTTGTCCATGCACAGCTTGCACCCACATGACATCCATCACTCACAGCCAGCAGCAGGAGGCTGAGGCTGCACAAACCCCGGGGTGCAGCAGGGGCAGGTAAGGGGCTGCTGGTGAGTTTTGCCCAGCACTGTGGCTGTGCTGGCCTTCTCCACCCTGCCTGTGTCCTCGGTGGGAAGTAAGAACCCAAGCAAACTGTTCCCTGTGGCTTGCTGCAATGAAAATTTGGAAGGGTGCAGGAAAAGGCAGTCAAGGTGCCATGAGCCACAAAGGCAGCCTCTGGCAGAGCAGGTCACTGTATCTGCCACTGGTTGTCTCAGCCACATTCACATCTCACAGCAATGGCTCAGTGTTTGGCTTTGCCTGGAGAAGCTGTCTCCAGGTTAGGTGGAGGGGAGCCAGCACATGAACAGTGTCTGCTCCAAACAGCCTACGACATGTTGCAAAAAGAGGGAAAACCCCACATCTGAGTACCAGGCATCTTCATGAAAATCTCATCCTTCCCAATCCAGTACTGACCTCACTCTGGGACAGCAGGAAGCCTGCAGCTCTGCTCTGTGCAGGGCTGTTCATCCTTTGCACAACTCTCCAGCTTCTCCTTTCAACACAGATTTCAACACGGATTTCAGGGAACTTTGTATGCCACCAATTGAGTCAGCGGAGACCCAGCAGCCCTGACTCTGGCAGGGCAATGTTCCCAAACAACCCTCTGGCTACTGCCAGAGGCTTAAGCACCGTATGGATTAGCAGCTCCACAGAGCAATAGCTGATATCATCCCGAAACGCAGGATGAAGCGGGATGAAGCCAGCTGCCCACCTGCGCTAGGGCTGCAGCACTCCTGCCACAGACAGTGTCAAGAACACAGAGAGGCAGAACTGCTGTAGCCCAGCCTTTGTATCACACACTGGAAATGGGAATCGGCCGGCCCAACACACAGAGAAGAGAGCACCAGCAGCAGTACTGGGAGAAGGAGCTGACAGTGGTGCAGGTGGCACAAGATATGGCTCCATTCCTGCAGTGTTTCTTTACTACAAAGTTCTATGCAACAAAATAAGGCCTTTGCCAAACTAAACGGGCCCCAAGCCAGCTCCTTTCAAGGCTCCTTGGGATGCCCCACTCTACCCACTCTACCCACCCTCAGCAGCTGCCAAGGTCTTGTCACAGGTGCCGTTTTTTCTGTGCGGGGTTGTTTTTCTAGCTGATGCTGGATGTCCTTGACGAGTTTTTCTACAAAGGTAGCATCAAGCTGGAGGAGCAGGGAAACCTGCCTGTGGTGAACAGCAAAACACGCTGGCAACACCGTGACGCTTCTCCAGACGCTGCATCTAAATATAGACTCCTCATTTATTATCCTGCCGGGTGCTGGATTTGGTGCAAGAGGAGCTGGGGGGCTCTGCTGACACTGCCCCTCACCCACAGCTGGGATCTGCCTGTACACACCCAGTGCAGGTCCTCACATTGGCTTAATCAGGGTGCAAAGCATAAAACAATGAGCCTTTCTCCTGAGAAATGGGGCTGGCGTGCTGGTGAAATGCTGTGGATCCAAACACCCAACTCTGCATCCTGGAAGGGTTCAGAGATGTGCTGGCAGGTCCTGCCTGGGTGGGAAAAGATTCCCTTTGCTCCTGGCAAGAGCAGTGGGGCAGTGGTGGTTGGTATTCAGGCATTCCAGTGAAGGATGCCTGGCTTTCCTGCACCCTCCTTACCAAAGAAACGCAGGAGTGCTTCCTCACCCAAACCAGGCACTGATGCCAGTGCCCAATCCAGCTGCACTTAGTATCTTCCTGGGACTACAGATGAGGGATCATTTCCATAAAACGCTTGGGTTACACCAGGATTTGTCCCTCTGTTGCACATACTGGAGGGAAGGAAGCACATCCCAAAATTTGCTGAGGACCTGTAGCCCCCATGACAGCTTGCCACTCCAGTAGGGCCAGGACGCCAGGCGGGGCTGAGGCACTGTTGGCTTCTCACAACAGCCATCCCCCTGCTCTTGGCACCAAGTCCCATTGAGACAGGGCCAAGCAGGACGGGAACTCCAGGAATCCTGCCTCCTGCAGCTGGCTCTGCTGGCCTGCCAGTTCATGCTGGGACACCTGCTCCCTGGGTGGCCAGGGTGCCCTGCTGCCAGAACTGCTGCCCTCAGGCCTGGCTCCTGCCCTATGACCACAGTGCTAGCTATGGGGAACAGCCCTCTAGCTTCCCAGCTCACCCAGCCTTTCCCCCACAGCCAAGCAGGAGGATGGAAGGAGTGGGAGAGAAGGGGTTAAGCCCTTGATCACCACTGCTGGACAGCAGCTGGAACCCAGGGCCCAAAGCACCCACAATCCTGAATCCTACACACTCCTGTACCGGGACCACGGAGTCTTGCAGAGCAATGAGGGTCTGCTGGGATCTGCCTTGTCCCCCCCATCAGCTGGGGTGGCAGTGCACTTTCCTCTGGATGAATTGGACCATGTGATGGGAGCAGCAAAGGCAGCCATGGTGCTCACTGCACCTGTGCCACCACTCACATGGGGACTAGGAAGCTGCTGGGCTTGCATGGCACTCCCACTGCATGCTCACCCATTGTACACCCTCCTACGACACTCTCCTGTCAGTCTCCTGCACATTGCTGGCACAGTGAGCATCTCCTGGGCTGGACAGAGGTAACTCCTCTTGCTCCTGAGCATCTCAGCCACCAGCTAGAAACTGAGCTGGGTGGCTGCAAAGGATACTCACACCCTAGGCTGCCATCCCCACGCCAGGACAGACAGGACAAGGCACAGCACTCATGCAGGGCAGCTGAAAAGCCACCCTCCAACCGAAGGCTTCTCAGCCCCCACGGAGTGTCCCATCCCCCATAGGAAATGCAGTGAGACAGTTGCTGCCAGCAGCTCACAGGAACCTGCAGCAGCATGGTGGGACAGAGCTGGTGCTCTGCAAACCCAAGTGAGTCCTGTGCCCACAAACATCTCTCAGCTCAGCCCTGGACACAATGGGATGCTCTGAGTCTTGAAATTCCCATTCACTCCCCAACTGGTGACCAGTGACACGGGACACATTTTGGCCCTCTTCCCTCAGGATCTCAACATCTTCCAACTAATTCTTTTGTTTTCAGAGAATGGGGAAGCCTGAAGCAGCCCAACCCTCACTGCATCCCCACGCTTGGGGTGAGCTGGCCAGTCCCATGTTACATTCCTCAGCCATACATTACAGATAGCAACAGGCCTTCTTCTGGAGGAATGTCTAGTCTCACAAAGCAGGAGCTCCTCAGACACCTCATCATGCCTGCACAGGTTTCTCCTTCTTCTCCACTTATGCTCAATCAGAGACCATCCATACAAAAAGACTTACAGAAACAAAAAAAAAACTCCTCTGAATGTGATCTATGGATGACCTCCTCCTCCCCATACTGACATCTGCTGAAGCAGCAGAGATGGGGCACATGGATGCCCTGCTTCTGCCTCCCCTCTCAGTCCCAAAGGCCTTTCCCCTGCTTTCCCAAAGCTCATGGTGGGGAACGGGACCTAAACCCTTGGGCAGCAGCTGGTATTTGGGTAACAGGCCATGGAGCACTGGGGATGCACAGCCAGAAGCATGCGCTGCTGTAGTTCTGAATGAAGGACAGATGCAACCATGGCCATCCCTGAGGACAACAGCAGCGCATGCTCCAGCAACTCTCCCACGGCTGCCAGCAAGCACCTCTGGGACCTCTGAGTCCAGATGTGAGGGTTGCTAGATGGGGAAAAAGCTCAGAGGGAATCAGAGCTTGCCTGCCTGTAGCTCTGCCCTCCCTGCCTCTGGCTCTCTGGGGTGGGAGGGGGGGCCTCCTGTGGCATCCCTACTTTTGCCCCCTGCTCCAAGCACTGCAGCTTATGTTGGACAGTGACAAGTGCCAGATGAGGCTTTGCTGCTGTCCTGCTCGAAGGAGCCCTGTGTCCATCCCTGCCGGGATGTTTTGCAACAGGCTTCTTCAGCCCAAACAGCTCACATCCCCAGGCTGTGCCACCCTCCTCACCCTCCTCTGCTAATGACAGCGACCCTCTCCCACCTTTCCCTGCAGGAGGATTTTTGCTAATGCCTGCTAAGGGATTTGCAGATATAAAGGAATAGCCGGCTGGCATCCATCTTAGCAGACACTCAGTGCCATCCTGGAAAAACCTCTGCAAAAATCACGTCCCATGGCTGCTGCCCCCCAGCCCCCAGTAGCCACTTTGCCAGGGGCACGGGTCCTGTGGGAGAAAAGCAGTGTCTGGGCAGCAAGCGCAGGGGACATCCAAAGAAGGAAAGGAGTCGGACGGATGGAGGAGCCGGCTGGGCTCCCTGGCTGGCCAGTCAGCCTATACTGTAAAAGGAGTGGGAACAGGGACTGCACAGCTCCAGCTTCAGCGGTTCTAAGATGGCTGTGAAGCCAAAAGGAGGAGGAGGAGGTGGAGGAGGAGGAGGCAGAGGGGGAGGACATTAACCCTGCTGGCACCGGGCTGCAGCCAGGAGTACGACCGTGAGGATGAACGGCAGGTTTCCCGAGGCTCTGCTTAACAGCAGATGAACGAGAGTCCCCCCGACAAAATGTAGCTGGTGATGCTTTTGGGTCTGGCAGCACTGAGATGGGAGATGTTGCCCTCAGGTGAGGAGTAGGAGAAGGAAGGGGAAGAGGCACATCAGCAGATGCTTACAGGAGGGAGGTGACAAGTACAGGATGCTCAGCAGGGCTGTGAAGACCTCTTGGACATGGACTCACAGAATCATAGAATTGTTTTGGTTGGAAAAGACCTCTAAGATCATCGAGTCCAACTGTCAGCCCAAGACCACCATGGCCATTAAACCATGCCACAAAATGCCACGTCTACACATTTTTTGGGGACCTGGGAAGGTGCCCTCCCCTTCATGCTGTCCCCAGGGATGCACCCCACTAGGGGCTCAGCAATACTGGAGGGGCAGGAAAGGGCCACCTCTGGGTGTCAACCCTCTGGATGCCTACTTGTTGGTATTGCCACCACTTGCTGGCTGCTCGGTAGGTAGCAGCAGGGCTGAGCAGTTGCTCAGCTTCCCTTCTCTTTTCCCTGTGGACATGCATGTGAATAATCACTTTTTTCCTGCTTAATGTTTTCCTTTAAAAATACTGGGCTCGGCCTTCTCTGCACTTTTCTGTGGGATTCATCAGAGGTGCTGGAACCCAGGCACAGTGACTAGAGAAGCAAAGGTATCAAGCACTGAACAGCAACTTCCCTTCTCCGAAATGTTTATTGGTCATTGACGTCAAGTAATTATCGAGCATTATTAATTAAGAAAGCATTAAGAGTGTTGCTTTTGTTGAGGTTTCATCCTTACAATTAGTTTATCAGCTGACAGGAGAAACATCAGCCTTTGCAGTTGCTTGGACTGCAGCAAAGCACCTATAATTAATTTCCCTTTCCGCAGCAAGCGTTACGCTATGACCTGCCTTGGGGACTTGCCTTTCTCCAGGTGTGCCAACCACAACAGCTCTGGAAACACCCAGCCAAAGAGACCTCAAGAGGTTATTGTATGGGAACACCATGTCCATTCTAGCCTGTCAGTGGCGACTACGCGTGGGTAGATTTTTTCAGGAAATCATCCTGGCCAGATGCCCTGATCTCAGGAAGGAAGTTGCAGGGTTAAAGGGGGTTGAGTCCTGAGGTCTCTCCAAGGCCATTCTGCCATGCTTCCATTTCACCTGGTGCCATGTCCCTGGTACTTATGGCACCTGCCTCCCTGTGTCAGCTCAGGTGTCTTGCCACAGAGCAGCTCCGGGTGGGTGAGAGAGCAGCCATGCTGTCCTCTGCAGCTTCACGTGATAGGTGATTTGGTACCAGACCCTGTCCCGACAACTGCTGGCATCCCCACAGTGCTCTGCCCCAAGGGCTGGCCTCAGACTAGCCAGAAAACTGGTGTAGATGGTTCTGTGCAGCCATCTGGGGCAGCTTGGACAACTACTGCCACTCCCAGCTCCTCCCCTACCAAACCACAGTCCACTTGTCTAATCCTGCTTCGATAGGGGCAGGTCCCCCTTCCACGGAGGCAGCAGCGTAAGGCCCCTAGAAGGGGTGAGCCCTTCCCACTTCACCCCATGCTTGCCCGTGACCAGGATGACCATGGCATGGGCAGGTGGCCATGCACTCCATCTCCTCCTCATGAAACCAGACAAGACCCATGCGGGTGCAGACTTCTAAGCTCTGGTGCTGCCTTGCCCAGGTGACTCACGTGCCACAGCTATCACACAGCAGGGTGTTCCAGCAGCCACATTTTCAAAGAGATTTTCTTTTTTATCTCCTTTCTGTCTCAGGGAAGCAGCTGGCTCACAGGTGCTTGGCACCAAGAGGCATTGCTTTGGCAGCCCAGTGCTTTCCAAGAGTTCTTCCAAGCAGCACCCACAGCTAGCAGCAGCAGGCAGCTTGAGAGGTGAGCTAGGGCTGGGAGGTGCCTGAAGATCATGGCAGGCCCATCAGCAACAAGTGAGAGAGGGAACACAAGATTTGGGCTCAGTGGTCCAGGACATGAATTTTGATGGGTTACTCCTCCCTTACTTCCTCTGGCCCAAGGGAATGTAACCCCAAGGTGGGGTTGCATTCTTCCACTTTTACAGCCCACTCTCCTCTTGCCATCTACTCTGCTTAGCCCCATCCATGTACCTTGTCCCCAACAGGAACTCAAGCCTGCAACAGGCTGTGCCTTTGAGACAATGTGAGCCCTGGGGAGCAGCACAGCTTCCCTGTGAAGAGGGCACAGGGGACAAGGTACCTGCACTTCTGCCACCTCAGCACTCCCACCTGCCCCCTTGACTCAGAGCACCATTGCCGGGCTGAGCAGAGCAGGATAGGCAGTGGGACACAGCACACACCAGCAGCACCAGAATAGAGCATGGTGTGCTGCAGCTCCTACCTCACCCATGCATGCACACACATGCCCCATGCACACCCACCTTTACAGACCTGAGGCTACCAGCAACGTGGCTGCTCCAGAACTGCTGAGCCCAACAGCTAAGTCTGGCTGGAGGGGAGGGGATGGCCGGGAGGCAGGTAAACTCAACGGGATGTGGGGCTGTCTCATGGGAGCAGGGCCTGAGTACTGCCCTGGGCCGGGATCCTGCCTCAGGCAAGGCACAGCCAGAACAGCCTCAGGCTGGTCCCTCCAGAGGCAGTTTGTGTCCACTCCCACCTCTGCCGGGGCACTGTCAGCTCTTCCTTCCCTGCGAGAGCCGGGGTGCCTGTGGCTGCACAGTTTGGGAGGGGTGCTAAGGAAGCAGGCAGTCTACAGAGCCTGCACCCCCTGAGCCGCAGGCAGCACAGCTGCAACACGTCAGTAAAGAGTTCCTGCAGCCCTTCCATAAAGCAGGGCACGGGCATCCGCAGCCCAGTACTGCCAGACTGATGCTGGTGCAGACCCTCGCAGCCCTGCTGCAGGCAGAGCCCAGGCGCGGCACCGCCACCTCCACTCAGCAAGCGGGTCAGCTATATTTAACAGAGCAGCCCCGGCACCAGGCACCTTGCTGCCTTGCATCACTGGCACCCTAAAAACCACAGTCTGGAGATGAGAGCTGGCTCAGCCCGGGCTGTGGAAGCCCTCGAGCGCTGCCACACCACCAGTGGCACTGCTGAATCAGCTCCTTGAAGCCATCGCCCCGAGGGCTCCCAGCCACTGCGGGCCTGATGCCCACCAGGCAGCTGCTCTCAGGAGGCCACGGCTGCGAGCTGTGTGCGTAACTCCTCACACACAGTAGGCACCCCACCCGGGAGATTGCCACTTCCATTTATTCAAACCATCCAATTCAGCTCCCCAGCACCAAGGCAACAAGCCCCTGACCCCTCACTAAGGCTAGGCGGACACCTCCTGGGCCCTATGCCTGGCACAGGCATGCCAGCTTGGCAGTGTGCACACATGGGTTTGCAGCAAAGGGTGCCAACAACAAGCAACCCCAGTGCCGCTGCACATCACTTGCTAAGGACATTGTGCAGCAGGCCAGTTTAGCCCCAGCATTCCCAGTTTGCTGCACCCCAAGGGCAGACGATTTCCTCAGTGCAATCTGCCCCCCCAGCTGCACTGCTGTGGTTTGTGGGAGCAGTAAATCTGGTGCTGAAGCCCAGAAGAGCACCCCAGTTTGGGGTGCTTTGGGATGCTGGCCCCTTCACAGCCTTGCTGGCACCACACTGGAGGGCTGGTGTCTACGCTGCACCCCCACAAGCAGCTGGAAAAACCCTTTGCAGCCTGCAGGTCTCCAGCTGTCTGCTGCACTTGAACATCACCAGCTTCTCACCCAGCCCAGAGGGTTGATTATTAGGTAAAAAGACTTTAATTAGACAGCGTGTTAAAGGCAGGAACGGATTAGCCCAGGAATCAGAGGAACTCTGACTGACAAGAGCAGGGAAAATAGGCCTTTCCCTGGCAGTGACAGGAGATGCTGCCTCAAAGTCGTGGGCTGAGCCCAAGAATCCTCAAAGCCTGTTCAAAGTCCTGCACCTTCCCAGGAGTCTGTGTGAGCTCCAAAGACAGAAAATGCCAGGAAGGGAGGACCATAACTTGAAACCTATGAAAACACCCACTGAAATACAAATACACCATCCTCAACAGTTCAAGATCAGGCACTGCCTCCTCCAAAGGAGGAGGAAGCAAAATCCCAGCGTCAGCATGGACTTCCAGCAGGGATGCTCCAGGAGGCCTTTGGCACAACACAGGCCCCACTGGACGGAAGCAACGTGGAAGGAGAGGCAAAGGCAAGAAGAGTTCAGAGTTACAGTCACTGGAGAAAAATTAATCCTGGGAAAAAAAGCCCTTCCATTTCCCACTACAAGTAAAGGTTTGCAGACTGCCTCTTTCCACAGCCAATTGAAACACTGAATGGTGGAAGCATGGCACGAGTGGGGCACCTCGAGAGGCTAGGGGTACCTCAAAGCCACTTGGGCAGCAGGGAGAAGAATCAGGCCTGTGCAACAGTTATTATGATGGGAACAGTGCTGCTAAAGATAACTTAGTGAACAGGTACTAATAATAGCACTACTATAGGGCTTTCTTTTTGTGCTTTCTGCAAGGCTCTCTCTGGGATTGCTGAACACTTAATGGATTGGGTCCTGCTACAACATCAGGGAAGCGACTGTGTGTGTGCACATCGCTGCAGCCCAGCAGCAGACTGATGCCCTCAAGGAACAAGGACTAGCAGCAAGTGGCTGACTGAGCCAGCCACCCGCCACTGCCACGGCAGACCAGTGCCGGCCGGGCACTCAAACCGAGGATCCCACGCTGGAGCTGCTGGCGAGGCTGCCGCCGTGCCGGTTTCCATGACGACTTCAGCACTTGGCGTGAGATGGAGATGACGGGATCAGCCAGGAAAGTAACTGAGCGGAGCTGGCGTCCTCCGTCTGCCGCAGCCGGCGGCACAGCTCTGCCAGCCCTGCACGGCTGGCTGGCACAGGGCAAAGCCCCAGGAGCCTCTGGGCATCTGGGTCCCCCTCGACTTACAGGGCATGTGCTGGCTGTCAATTGTCCCTGTGAAGTGGAGCCTGCCTGTTCCTTCAGACCCTCCCTGACACCTCCGTTGAAAGCACAGACCAGGTCCCAGCACCTAGCTTCATGCTAGCTGGATGAACACCCAACACCAGAGCACCTTGCCAGGTTTGTGGCCCCGGCTCTTCCCCTGGTGCTACATTTCCACTCCTGGTGGGGCTATCTCCCCAGTACTACCACCTCTGAGCGTGCCTGTCCCTTCAAACCCCATCTTGTGGTTTCAGGGCCAGCCTGGCCAGCAGTATGCAGCTCCCTTCTGTAGCTGGTAGCAATGCTGCAGGCTGAGGCTGAGATGGCACCAGGACCAGCCAAGTCTAGCAGAACCAGCCTGCGTCATGTCAGCCCTGATCCTCACTGATCCTCAGCCCCCATGGAGGCTTTTCCTGGCCTCCAAGTAATCTAAGATCAAGCTCTCCAGCCAGATGTCGTCAGTCAGGCGCTCAGGGACACCACGGAGCAGCAGAGAATCAAGCACCTGCAGCGTATGACTCCTCCACTGGCATGGTCCCCCCAGCCTCAAAAAGCCCTGCCCAGAGACTGTGTCCCCTGCCAAACCACCACGTGTGACCGCTGCTTTCCCCATGTGCTGGCAGGGAGCAGGCAGGTCTGGGGCAGCACAACGGGTGGCTGAGACCCCCAGCATCCATCCCGCCTGTGCACAGGATCCTACCATGCACCCTTTTCTTCCAGCAGTGCAATTAGCCTTGGTGACCCCTGAAATCCTCAGCCTCTCTAAGCAGCCATGCATTAAATCCCGGATCCAAGAGTGGAAATAGACTTCGTAAAAGGCTTATGGCCCTATTTATTACATTTTACGCATGACGGAGTCCGACAGGACAGCAACAGTGCTGCAGTCGGCACTGGCTCTGCCTTCACACCAAGACAGAAGGACCAACAGACAAACAGGGTCTGGAGCAAGCAGCAGAGCATCGGCAGGTGTCTCCTCCTGGCCAGGCTTGGGTTGCCAGCTGAGTGCTCCCTCAGACACAGGCAGGCAGGGATATCGATCTAGATGAAAGCTAACACCACTCTCAGGGCTGGGTAACTGTATCTGCCACACATTTGTATTCCTTAGAGCATGGCGGGAGGGCTGCAGCCATCTGCCAGAGAAGCTCAGGGATCCTGGGGATGCTGTGAGCCCTCCATCCAGATCTCCATCATGCTGCCTCCTCCCTTGTCTATGTGCTGCATTTATCTTCTCTATTTCACCTTCACCTTGCTAGGGCCAAATAACACAGACCTGAGGAGAGCATCACTGAAACAGCAGGGTTCTTCCTTCAGATCCAGGCACCTCTGCCCAGAAGGGACTGGTGGGCTGCATGGGGCAGTGCAGAACTTGTCCAGTCCCTGCCTCTATGATGGGAGCCAAGGAGACCTCGCACCAGAGTCTGCAAGGTTAGACAAGGGCATGGAATGGAGCCTGCATGTGTTCACCAACACCATCCTGAGGGCCCTACTGTTTAGCCAGGTGGCTCCTGCCCTGGTAGGTAGCAGGAGTGGTGGAGGACCCTGCATCCTGGAGTGAGCACTGGCACAAGGCTGTACAGCTTGTAAGCTGGGCAGCGGGCATAGTGAGGGGCAGGGGCGGCCAGCAGGGAGATGTGGCAACACGTAGGGAGACAGAGCTGCTGAGGAAGTAACAAGAAAAGCACAGAAATGAAAGCTCAAATAGCTGAGGGCCCCTCTGCTTTCCCACCGAAAACATAAGGCAGCTTCTGTGCATCTTCATCAGGGCCCAAATTACAAAAGAGGCCAGGAAGCCCTTACAGCAGTTCTGTGCCAGGGAGCTGGGCTCTTGCTGCCAGCACTGCAAAACAGGGAGGAGCAGAAGGGGCACATAAGGTTGCCCCTCCATGTGCTTATAAACAGCCAGCTACAGAGACATAAGCAGCACATGTCCACACCCCAAGTTCCTGGGTCACCAACATGTGTGGACACAGACGCAGCTCCCTTCCTCCTTGGATGGGACCCATGGCACCCTCGCTGCAGGGCAGTCAGAGATGTTACGAGACAAAAGCAAGGACTGATCTGTGCACCTCAAATAAACTCTGTCTCCACCAATACTCTGTGGCAATGTGCCAGCCTTGCTGATCCCAGGTAGCAGAAGAGAGTCTCAGCGGGCTACACTGGCAAACTAGTCGGGTGGTGACTATTCAGGCAAACCCATCTTTTGCACCCACTCTGAAGATAGCAAGGGGTCTTGTGTGCATGAAGAAGCAAAAGTGGGTCCATGGGATGTGGACAGTGTCCAGATCCTGCCACCACTGGCATCTTGGCCAAGCGTACGGGTCCCAGTGGTCACAAGGGTGGAGAGTGTATGTCTTTGGTAAGGGGAAATGGCACATGAGGGGTTTCAAAGGGTCAGTTCCCATTTCAAAGGGTCAGTTTCCACATCTTTCACTAAAGGAGTTCAGGGACTTTGATGCCTATGGTGCCCCATACACTTAAGGATGGAAAGACCTTTGACCTTCCTCACCTTTCTGCCCAATCCCATGTTGCAGCAGCACATCTGCTCCACCAGCCACAAATGATGACCTCTAGGTGCTGCAGCTCCACAGGCCCTTTGGCAGGATGCAGAACTTTCACCTCATGGCTCAGATCTGCTTCTGTGCTTAGCAGCAGGGCTCTCTTCTCAAGGGGAAAGCATTGACACCTTAGCAAACAGCATGTCTTGTCATAGATAGGCCCTGGCCTCAAATGCATGAAGAGGTTTATTAAAAACCTTGCAGTCCACATCTCCATAGGTTCCTACTTCCCCAGTAGCCTGCACAGCCTGGTCACTGCCAAGAGCTTCCCACTGCCCCAGGATGGCTGCAAGCCTGCCCTGCTAATGGCAGGGGAATAAGCCCCCAGGGCATGACTGAACGAGGTTTAAACTCCTCCTAACACACATCCACAAAGGTCCCATACCCCCCAGAGCACTCACAGGCTAATCCTCCTTCCAGAGTGGCGACTATATTTAGGTATCTAAATAAAACAGAGTGTCTCTTTCCAAAAAAGAGTTAGTTTGGGTTATATAAATACAGAGAGAAACTTGAAAGCTGTTTCCAGGTCCTTGCACGGCCATAAGCAAGAGCAGAGATAAGGACAGCCTACCTCCAATAATCTGCCTTTTATTTATTTTCAACTCAGATGACTATGTGGATGAGTTTCCAGCTCCTCTGGGCAAATGGGCAGCAGGCAAGTGGTACAAGTTGGGACGAGGGAACCCGGGCAAGAGGACCCACATGAGCAGCACAGTGAGGCACCATAGTGAGGCACAGGCCCAGGGGCTGTCAGTGCAGAGCATCCTGAATGTACCAGCACAGGAATGAAGAAGCTATCGCTGCATGCAGGCCAGCAGCACGATCAAAAGCACAGGCAGGAGGAGTCAACGAAAGCAAAGTGAGCAGCTCCAGCTTTCCCCATCTGTGCCTGTCCTAACAGTCCCCCTGAGACACCCCTCCCTGCTCAGCGGCTGACTTCCTTCCTCCTGCATCCACTTCCACATCCCGAAGCTCCTGATCCCAAAACCAGAGGAGACAGGCATGCATGAGCACGTCCTGCACACCTACCACACTTTACCCTGCACCCTGGGATAGCCCCTGCTCCCCAGCTTCAGCTGCTGGGGAGGTTGGTTGCTGGTCATCGGCTCAGCAGCATCCCCACCAGCACTGGGTGACAACATGCACCACGGGAGTTTCTGGAGACATGTACCACGTGCTTTCATTTTCAAAATATATATATAAATAGACATACTTATTCCTTCCTAAAAGGACATGGCCACAAGAAAAAAAAAAAAAAAAAAAAGGCAGCTCAAATATCATCCAACCTTTCAGCCTGAGAAAACCACACAGTTCTCATAGGCTACGCTTGTGTTCTGTTACCTGGGAAATGAGTTTTAGCACCCAAAACCCACATGTGCCAGTCTCCTGGTGGGGCCCACACAGAAACAGAAACTTCCTTTTTAAGAAAAACCTTCACAATTCTTTCTTTTCATTATCAGCATGGTTAAGTCGTGACTAGCTGTGTGCAAGCCTGCTCGAAAGCAGAAACAGTGGTGGTTGGTTTAAATCTCCAGCACCAGCTATGCAGAGCTCTTGGGTTTATGCTGCTCAAAGAGAAGTTTAAAAATGCAGGAAGGTGACTCTAGACCACTTTGGGCAGGCAGGGCTGCAGGCTCCAGAGCAGCAGGGGAAAGGAAGGTAGCTAAGCAGCCACGGTTTAAAATAAGCCAACAGGAATGCAAAGTTTAGTTAGCTTGAAGCCAAGGGCCATGAAGTTGCAAACATCTGCACCAAGGCCATGCAAGCCCCAGGATATCAGGGCAGAGGGACCTCAGCTGGAACAAAGTTTGGCCCACATGCTGGATGCCAGGGAGGCAACCTCTGTGTAGCAGGAAAGGGCACCACCATCTTGCCTGGCACAAACCACCGCATAACCCATGTCCTGCTCTGCCCTCCACCAGTCTTGCAGACAGATCCGCAGTCCAATCAGCACACAGGCAGCTGCTGTAACTCCCTTCTCTGAGCCCATTCTGGCTGGACAGTGTGCAAGGAGCCAAAAGACGGTGGCTCCAGTCTTGTGCCCACCAGTGTCAGCACAGGATGCTCGCCCACAAGGGCTGTCCTCTGCAGGTGACAGGATCCAGAGCTTGCCCCTGCTGTGGCCTTCAAGGCCATCTGCACAAGTGCAATGCTTCACACCTCCAACTTCTTGCTATTACCCAGGCACGTGTGCAACCATTACCCTGGCTGCAATCAACGCTGCTCTTTGCTCTAACCCTGCCCAACTGCTGTCCTGTGGCTGCAGATCAGCTGCATCAGTCTTGTGTGCATGCAAAGGGTCATGGCAGTGTCCCATTGGGATGTTTCCTGAAACACCCCACAGCTACATTTGCACTTTCTTAAAAATAAAGAAATAAAAAAAAAAACCAAAAAACAAAACCAACAAAACATCACTCCTACCTATGCACTTCAGCTAAAAACAAAGCAGGAAAGGGCACAACGAGAAAGTTACAGAGCCTGGGGAGTGAGGACCATGCTGCCTGCTACCAGCAGCAACTGCCCTGAACCCCAGCTCTGTGCATCAAGGGACAGTTGAGGTTACTCTAGCCACGGGTCCCCTCGTGATCCCCAGCTGTCGCTTGCAGGCAGCAAAATCTGCATTTCCCCCTTCTCTGGGCAGGAGGGAGGGGAAGGAACACAATTAGAGGCAGCTGGGCTTCCTTCCGTCTGCAAGACACAGCCGTCCGGCTGCACACGCTGGTCTGGCTGCTCCTGCCCCAGCTCAGCCCCCAGCCTGTGCCAGGATGCTCTGCCCTCTCCCTTCTGTTTCCCCTCGCCACAGGATTTCCTTGCTAGAAAATTGGGAAATGAGGGTTTCTCGGGGACTAGGTGGGGAAGGCAGCTTTTGACGGAGGGAAAGGATGACATCTCCCACACCACTCACCCACTGCCCCATATGCTGGGGGCGAATGGGGTCCTGCAGCCTCCCTGCACAAAGACTGGAGAAGCAGAAGCAACAGGAGCAGTGAACTTGCAGCAAACCGAAAGAGGAACGAGGGGCCTGAGGAGCCGCAGTAGCTCAGCAGAAGGGGCTGCTGGGTCCAGCGTGCTCCCTGCTGCTGCAGGCAGAACCACGGGGCGCAGAGGAAGAATTCCGAAAATGCAGCTCAGGGAAGATAGGCTGCCCTGACACTGGAGCCACTGCAAGAACTGGAGGCACTCGGTTTATCCTCTGCTACCTCAGCACAAAAACATCCATATAAAGCATGTACTGCTCAGTTCCAAGGGAGGGAAGAAGTGTCACATCAGCGCTCCCAGCACACCGGGGTCTGTCCCGCTTCAGCCCTCATCACAGAGGCTCCCCCTCGCCAAGGGCAGAGGCCTCCTGCTCCTATCTCCGAGGGCAAACGTCCGCCTGTTTGCAGCCCGGATGGGTACACGCAGGCAGATATAAAAAGCTCCTGTGATACCTCAGCAGGACCCTCTCATCGTGCTTCCTCAACAAAACTCCCTGTACTGAGAAGGCATGCAACACCCAGGGACAGCAGGGATGCAAGATAAGCCAACTATTTTCCCTAAGCCCCACATTGCTGCCCGGGAGCCAACAGTGATCAAAGGTTAGTCTGGCTACTGGATGGGGCCATCTCAAAGAGCCCCCAGGGCTGCCACCGACTCCGCATTTCCCCCCAGCAGATACCAGACTTGCTGCACAGGGAACTCCTCTCCGGGGGGGAGGGGGGGGAATGTTTCAGCTCTTAAATGGCCAAAAGCCGTTTCCAGCTTTTATGTTTCCCTGTCTTGATTCTGAAGTGAACCGGTTTAATGCAGCAGCTCGACCCTGGCCGTTGCCCGCGCCTGGGGAGGTGCAGTGAGTCGGAGCAGGGTAACCATGAGGCTAATGAGACCCCGGGCACTGCCAGATCTGTGCAAAGTCCTTCGGCATTTCTTGGAAGCTCTCACTATAAAAAGCAATAAATAAATAAATAATGATTTGCAAGCCAGAGCTCAGGAAAAGTGCTGAAAAGCAGAATAGCAGAGCGATAAGAGAAGGGAAACACATTGGTTGGATCATCACCCAGTCCCTACGGCTCGGCTGCCCCTGGAAGTAGGTCACTACCTCACCTGACCACCCGCCCCATTAACTTCAACCTTTAGTCTCTGGCTCATTACTACAAGCAGAGGCACCTTAAAACGGCCTCTCCCAGGCACTTGTAAGAGAATCCTTCACCAGGTAGTAGGCAGGTGGTGGGAGCCTGCCTTCTCGGCGCGGCGAGCAGGCTGGGGAGCCAGCTGCCGGCTGCTGCGGTGCGGGCAAGGGGCAGCCCCGGTCCGTGGCCCCGGGAAAGAGCAGTGCCACGTGGCTGAGACTGCAGTGACCGGCACGGACATGCTGGCAGCGGCGGCTCTGGCGCGTACAAAGTTCCCCCTCTGCTAAATCACTTCAGGCTGCCAAGCGGTCACGAGAAATATAAGCCCGTGCGGGGTTGCCATGGAGCGGGGCTCGGCTGCGGGAGCCCGAAGCCGATTCCTTCGGCAAAGACGTCTGCCGACTGAGGCCGCCCTAGCACCTCGTGTCACCAGCTCCTCTCGCTTTGGCTCCTCAGTGGTGGCAAGTAAGTGCAAGGTACAGGGTTCCAGCAGAGCCTTATCTCTGGCGACAGCCCTTCCTCTCCCTGGTAAAGCCAGAGCTGCCTCTGTGCTGGAGCCCCAGGTGGTGCTCAGGCTCAGAGCACCCTGCAGGGACCGTGCCTCTCACCAGTTCCCCAAGGACATGGGCAGGCAGAAGTAGTGATGGCTTCAGTGAAGTTTGCTCTACAGGCACTGGGGTGCGAAGGCATAGACTGTCCCTGCACAGTGCCTCTGCCCCAGCAGAATGAGTAATGTCCCCAAGCTCCCATGGGTGCTGGAGGAAGTGTGCCTTTGCCAACGCTCTGGCTGCCAGCAGTGCAGACAAGGGGCTCCCACACCCTGCCATGAGGCAGCTCCCAGCCTCACCAAATGGGATTTCAGAGCCTGGTGAGCTCCTGCTCCTCAGGAGTGGCATGTGGCAGTGGCAAGTAGCACAGAAAACTGCCTATCAGGAGCCAGCCTGTGCCGTACCAACTGCCCTGGAAACCATAGGACCCATTCCTCAAAGCCAGGATGGGGTTTGGAACAGAAAAGACATCCCTCAGGCATTTTTCACTGGACAACATGCAGTGCTGAAGTGCCAGACCAAGTGGAGTTTCTAACTACAGAGGGGCTTCTGACATTGGAAAGGTTAATGTGTAAGAGAGATCCATCTCTCTCACAAAGATCCCTTTGCTGAAGGCACTAGGTTGAGACCTTAACTACTCACCTGTTGGAGAGGTGCCTTTCCATTATGGCATGAGACCAAGGTTGTTGCAGAAAGGAGGGAGGAAAAACCACAGCATGGGGCAGCCCTGGAGCCCTGTCAGGGGGGGCAGCACTGAGGGATCCAGCCCAAACACCGGGTGAAAGTATGTGGATATGCGGGGAGGCTCTTCAAAGGACCAGATTTCAGGCCTCCCCTTTCTCCCGCGGCTGCTCTCTCCTGGCTCCAAGCAGCAGGCTCAGCAGCACGCTGCGCTCACCATCTCCTGCAGCCAACGCTGCAGCGCGGGCAGCTGCCGGCATCCCCAGCAACCACCACCCCCTGGCTTCGCAAACGTATCAGCTACTGCCACCGTCGGTAACTGCCACTGTGTTACAGCCACCTTACAGCGCTCTCCCGAGAGAGCACGGGGATCTTCAGCCCCAGCAATGCAGCAGCCCTTCGACCCAAGCTGCAGCAATGCAGCCAGGCTGGAGATATACTCTGCGCAGGCCATTGGGCCGTCTCAGTCACCCAGACACTCTGCTCAAAATATCTTGAGATTTCTCTCAAAGTTATAGCAAAAGCAGAACACTGGTCTGCTCACCGAGGGCTATCGGAAATTAGGGATGCACTCCCCACTTCATTACTAGCAGTAACAATCCAGCTGATGGACTGCTTCTCCATTGAGGGCTTCACTGTGCCTCCTGCACTCATTGATGGATTAAGCTGTTACCAAGAGGCTGAGAAGAGGAAATACTGTATTGCAGTTCATGTGATCTTTAGGTATTGCCCTGAGAAGCACTCGGGTTTTGAATTTTTTTCCCCCCGATGCATTTTGTTTGGGATTTTTAAACAGATCAAAGCCATAAGAGTGAAACTGCTCCTGCCTCTTGCAGGGATGCTGAGTTGCCAGCCACTCTGTGGTGCTCTCGGCAGAGCTGGCTGGCTGGCACCTTCCAGTGCCTGGTGCCAGCAGACAAACCAGCTACAACCAGCTTCATCCCTCTGAGCAGCAAAGAGTTGCACAAAATGGATTAACTGGGCCCAGAAATTACATGTTTTGAGTTTCAGCAAAGCAGAATCACTTTTTTTGTTGTTAAAAAGGAAAAAGGAGCTGTCAGAAGAAAAGCAGTTATCAAGTGAAAACCCTTGATTTTTTTCTGTAGCAATGCAGGTACCATGTGAATCATCCCTGTCCTCGATATGTAAATAGGGGTTAGCAGGCACCCACAGCACAAGCCCATATAATTAAGAGACTAATGCACATATCTATGTCAAACCTTCATCATGCATCTCCCCGAGAGCCCTCCTAAGGATTTCTCCCCTGTAGAGGAAGGGATCACCGGGCACCTGAATGCACCAAACTGCATCCTTCCCAAGATGTACTGTGAAAGCAAGGACTGGGGAGGAGCATGGGGGAGAGAGGAGGAGAGTGGGAGTTCCTCAAAATTTCCACGAAGGAAATGGCTAATATTCATGATCTTATGGCCTTCTGACATTGTAGTCTCTCAGGATAATCTGATCTTGCGTTGGAGCACTGGGGACTTTGCAGAAGCAGCTTTTGGGCTTCATTGAGAAGTCAGTAACCCAGTTGTAAGCAGAGGCTCGTACAGTAGTAAGGGGTAGAGACGTCAGCAGCCAGCCCAGGACCGCCTCCCGCTCCGAGTTATAAAGCAGGCATGTGACAGCAGCCAAGGCTAGAGCCTTTCCCGCAGTTTCATCAGAGGTTAAGGTACAAGCACAACACAGGTTTACAACTTCAGGCGTCTCTTAAGCAAATGCATGCAAATCATAGCTGGGGGGCATTTATTTGGTTTTTTACACTTTTTTTTTTTTTTCTCTTTTTTTTTTTTTCCTCTTTTCTTTTTACCCCGGCCTTTAACCCCTCTGCACACATGGGGACAGAGAGGAAACGCAACTATCAAAAGCAGGCGCCAGGCGGGAGAGCAAACGCAGGCTGCACACCGCCGCCAAGGAACCTACAGCAGGCTGCCAAGACCTCTTTGCTGCTCTTCACCCCACACACCTGGCACACATCAAGCCTGGCATCAACTCTGTGCACCTATCCACGCCAGTCCCTCCAATACAGCGCACAGACAGAGACACAGAATCATAGAAAAGGTTAGAGAAGACCTTTTAAGATCACCGAGTCCAATCATCAAATTGAACCAACGGTTTGCTGTGCCTGGGGGACCTGGCAGAGCAAACTGTATCTTAGGAGATGCCATAAAACCAGTCTTATTTCATCACAGGACATTTCATAGTCCCAAATTTTGCAGGGGATGCTCATAAGATGGTGGGTTTGCACCAAAGAAAGATGACAATTTGCAGGATTTTTTTTTCCCCTTAGCAATCCTTTTTGTAATAAGATTCCTAAATTGGCACACCAAATGTTGACCAAAAAGCAAAATAGAAGCAAGCCTTCAGATGCAAGCTGCAGTCACATGAGCTTATCATTTCACATTAAGCACGTGGAGAACAGGCAGGTTTTTTGCAGGGAAGCAGAGCCAGGAACTTTCACCTGCCCTGAGAGAAATGGGGCTCGTGGGAGCTGCAGCCTTCCTGCCATACTTCCTAGAGATGGCATCCCACACAACCAGCCTCTTCTCCAGCCAACAGTTCTCTCAGCAATAATAAATCCGTCCAAATCAGAAAATGCAAACCGCTTACAAAATCTTCTCGGCCCACTTCTCACCCTTCCTGACCCTTCTCCCATAATCAACCTGTCAGCAGCTCTTCGTTAACAACTGAAGCTGCCACCTCCCCACTGCTCTGCCCCCAGCAAGCTGACCGGGTCCCATGCCAAGCTGGAGTGCCCTGGAGCTGGTGCATGCAAGGAGAGGCAGTGGGACTACATGAACCTAGCCGGTGGCAAGACCTGCCTGGTTCTCTCTGGCACATGCACCAGGGGCAAATCTGAATTATCAGGTCTTGAGATCTGATTTGTTTTGAACCCAAACAGCAGGTTTAGTCCCCATCCCGTTCCCAACACACATGCTCCTGCTGTTTGCAGTCTCAGAGGTAAACTGGTGAGAGAGCAAGGGTTGGGATGAATATGCTAGCTTCACAATCGAAGCTATTTTGTAATCTGTGGTTATGAAAGTGAAGGGCTAGACGGATGATGTATAACTACAGAAAACTCTTCCCACTTGCACCAGCCTCATCAATCCCACTGCGAAATCCACTGCTATGCTCCAGATCAGTCACAGCTCTCGCTATTGCCCGGCTTATTGTATAGCGTCTCTTCCACCCCCCAAAATGGAAAAGCATGCGAGCCCTATAGCCAGCACGGCTCACTCTCGTGATCGTGCGGGAGCTGCCAAGGAGCCTTAATCTGATTTTAATACCCGTCTCGGTCCAAAAAAGAGCCCATCCAGATTTTGGAGCCGCTGACTCGCAACACCGATGCCCCCCTCCCTGCTAACCTCTCCCCCTCCCCAAACCTCCATCCCCCAAGATCCCAGTCCGTATGCGTGTAACTGACGCTCGGCATGACTCATCCCACCGCCCGGCTCTTATCAGCCCCCACCGCGCAGCCCCCTGCGGAGCCCCCCCCTCAGCGCCCTGCACCGCGGCGTCCCCCTCCCTTCCCGTGCAGCGGGGATGCTGTTGCAAAGCGGGGGTGTGTGTGCCAAAATCAATCAACCCATCAACTTCTCCACACTCTCCTCCCCCCCCACCAAATTCCCTGCAGAAGGGGCGGGGGGAGTGGGGGCGTCCACGTGCGAGTGGTGCTGAAAGCGCCGGCGGGGCTGCGGGGCAGCAAGCGCCGGGGCCGCTCCGAAGCCGCGGGGAGTAGAGAACCGCGAAGGCGGCAGAGATCTGCGCGTCCCCCCTCCCCGAATTTCCCCCTCTGCGCACCCGTGGAGCGAACCGGACCTCCGCAGATCCTCCGGGCACCTGGGGCGTAAAGCCGGTCTCCGCACCACTACCCCCTACTCCGGAACAGTGCGGGTCCCGGCTCTCCCCCCAGGTGCCCCGGGAAGGGGGGGTTTGCCGGCTTCCCTCCCCTGCAGTCACACTGCGCTGCGGAGACGTACAGCAGAGCCACTCCGCCGCCACCCTCCCTACCTGGCTGTCAGCGAGGTAACTGAAGACGAAGGAGGAAAGATCCTCGTCGAGTAGAGAGCTGCAATCCGGCCCCGGCTCCGCCATCTTCCACCTCCGGCTGGGGCTGAGGCAGCACCGAGCATGCAGCAGGCGCGGCGGCGGCAGCAGGGAGCCCGGCGGCCGTCGGGGCGGAGCCGCCCGCAGCCCCCGCCCGCAGCCCCCGCCCGCCGGCTGCAGGAGCCGGGGGGTGGGAAGGAGCAGGGCATGAAGGGACACCCGCGGTAGCAGAGTGCCAATGGGGCTGGCAGCCACGTGTGGGGCACAAGCGCCTTCCCGCGGGACAAGCACCCTACCCGGGCACTCACTTTAAGCACCGCTGGGCACACTTTCCAAAGTGGGGGCAGCTGGGGTGCTGCTCAACAGTCCCCTGCTCGCCCTGAAATGAGAAATGTGAACCCTGAGAGCAACGTGTCAGGCTGAAGGTCACATCCAGGCTTGGTGAGGGTTCACTCACAGTTACAGAGTATCCTGTGGGGCTTGCAGCCACGCGTGGGCCACATCAGCTTCCTACAGGACACGTGCCCACCTAGGGCACCCCCTTTAACCACTGCTGTACAGACATCAAAAGTGCCATCCCTTAAAAGTGGGGGCACCCAGCACCACTGGGCACTGCTCAATGGTCCCTAGATAACACTGTGTTGAGATGCATAAACCTTTAAAGCAGGGCGTTGGGCTGAAGTTCACATCTAGGCGTGGTGAGGGGGGACACCCATGACGGCAGAGTGCCCCGTGAGGCTTGCAGATACAATGAAGGGCACAAGCACCTTCCTGCAGGATGTGCTCCCACCTAAAGTACCTGCTTTAAGCAGTGCCACGCACACTTTAAAAGTGCATGCCCTTAAACGCAGTGATACTCAGCATCACCAGACACTGCTCAACAGTCTCTAGATCATCCCAACCCAAAATATACAAACCCTGAGAGCAGCACATTGGGCAGAGGGTCACTTCCAGGCTCTGTGGGTCTGTGCAGGAGTGGGGCCAGGTGGCTGAGGGCAAAGAGTAAGAAGGAGCAAAAAAACTTCAGATTTCCCTTGTTTTCATCTCAATGCTCATCCCACCGTTGCTGTGAGCATCTTGATGTCACACACATAATTTTTATGTCTGGAGTGTGAGGTGTATGCTAAAAGCTTTTTTCAGAAATAATTAATGATGGGACCAAAAATCTCATGAATGTTCTATTTACTCACCCTTAGCAATTACTTGGCACTGCAACCTGAATTATACAAGCCAACCTGGATGGTTGGCAACACCTGCAGCCTAATAGCTCCAGCTCCTCAAATACCCTCAGGTGGTTCAGACAGGCCTGCAGGACCAGTGTGAGTGGCTGACAAAGCAAAGTGATGTGGAATGATCTAGTTGGAAACCTCTGTATCAGGCTGTGATAGGTGAGCAGAAGGTGCCTCTTCCTCTGATAGGAAAAGCTTGCTGCTTGTCCATATTCTCCCTTTCCTTTGTTTCAAAGAGACAGCTGTTTCCAGCCACTCTTTATTACCCTCTGGTGTCCCTTTGGTTCAGGACATACTCTGAACACCATGCAATGTAGCAGCACTGGATTTTCCCTGATGATGCGAAGCCTTTCAACAAAAGATGTCAGTGGGCAGTGTGTGTTACATCATATGGCTGACAAGAGCAAAGACAGAGGCAGCTTGGCTGCTGGGGTGGGACAAAGTAAAAGAGAAACTGCTATAGAATCTTCCTCATTGCTGTGCCACTTTATTACTACTTACTGTTATGAAGTGCTGAAGCAGTTACCCAAGGTGCTTTTTAAACTGGTCCACCAGCAATGAAACTTCTCTTTCCATGACTGGGAGGTCTGGGCCCGGGATACACAGCTGTAGCTCACAGCAGGCACAGCATGGAACCATTGGAAGGGCTTGGGGAAGGAAATTGCCTTGCTCTGGGGCACGTGGCATTCCTTGCAGAACAAGACTTGAATTCCCAGTTGACGCTGCTGGCCAATGATCTGGAGTACATACCCCCTCCAGCCCTTGCTTTGCAGAAGAGGCAAGTGGAAGAAGAATGCTATGGAGAGAGGAGGTGTGCTGAGAACAGAAGGGACATCAGAGGAAAAAGCAGGACTGGAAGGCTTCACCATAGAAATATTCTATTGGGAGGAATTTGTTGCACAAAAGGCAAAGTTCTCACTCAAGTATCTCGTGATTTCCTTTATACCAATTGTACTCAAATAGGAGGCAAGCATTCATGGGAATAACTTGTGAACAGTTGTTCTAAAATCAAGGTATGCATAGCCATGTGTTTTAGAAATACTTTTTCCCTTCTGCTGTGTGTGCAAACACAGTTCCTTTCTCCTTGCTTTCCAGCCCAAGAAGATGAGCTAATTCCAGCCCCAGCCACTGGCAGCCTGTTAGGTCCCCATCCTGGCAACAGCCACCTGCACAGTGTGGCTTGGATGGGCAACTCATACAGGCATGAGAAAGTCAAAGCTCAGCCTGTGCTGCCTCAGTTTTCCTCTAGACAGAGACAGGTTAAGGCTTATTACAGACAAATGGGCAAAACTGGATGGAATGTACAGGTCAGGCTGCTCTTGTGCCAAGAGTGGGGCCAGAGGACAGCAGATAGAACAAATGGGGACATCTCAGAGGGCTGGACTTGCTGCTACTTCTGGGGTTCAACGGAATCCCAGAGGGCAAAGTAGTTGCTCACATGGCTGCAAGTCATTTTTAACATGCTCCAACTTCTGCTTCTGACTATTCTGGACTTTTGCACAGTCCCAGTTTTTTTTTCCCTATCTTTTTGTTGGTTTTTTTTTTTTTTTTTCACCTATAGAACAGAGATTGCACCACTTCTCTGTGCCCTGGGGCTGCTGGAGAATTTGTTGAATAACACTCATAAAAACGGCTTCGAAAGCACCAGGAGATAGGCAAAGGAGGACAAGATGTTATAGCTGGCATTGTCTCCACCTCCTTAGAAGTCAGTCATGTGGCATACTCAGAAATACCCGTGGTAGGTAGAGAGAGCATCCGATCCATGGTACCTGGGTGCAGCAGTGTGAAAGGGACGTTTCATTCCCTTCTCGCTGCGCAGTGACCGTGCAGCTCCGCTGAGCGCTCACGGCTTTCCTCCTAAACCAGCACCCGAGCTCTGGCAGCACCAGAGCTGCCAGAGCTCCAGCCTCTGCTGCCTCTCTTATTTACACACTTGAAGAGCAGTCAGCCAGAGCTGGCAGAAATGAGCCCCCCATGCCCACCCGTTCTCTGCTGGCCCTAACTCCATGGCGCTGTGCCGGCGCCGTAGCCAGCCACAGCAACACGGTGCTAAGCCCGGAGGGGCTGGGGATAACATTACCAAGGTAAAATGTAACAAACGAAGTCTACAAATGCCCTTTCAAAACAGCAGAGAGCAAGTCGAGTCATTAGGCCAGCGGTCAGGAGGGGACAGAGTGTGAAGGTACCCTTAGCCTACCAAAGGCCAACTGTGGGACAGGGGCAGCAGCCAATGAGCGGTGGCTGGATAGGCGACACCCCGCGCTGTGCTGCTCCCGCCTTTGGTTTCACGTTGCAGCTGTCCCTGTTTGTGGATGGGGAAATGTTCTACAGAGCGAGCAGTGCAGGCAGTGAGAGGCAGCAGCAAATGGGGCTGCTCCTAGTTACAACATCCACAGCCACTGGTGCGTACTCGCCGGGCCCCCACGTTGTATTAAATACAGCCCCAGGGGGAATCTGTGCGGCGGCCACCTTGGCAGCCACTGCCCCTGGGGTCTCGGGGGAGGAGGGCTCTCTGCTGGCAGTGGCTCTCTGACCTGGCAGTTAGGTAAACTGGGGGCAGCCAAAGGGGAAGTGCCTCTGAGGCTCTGCCAAAGTCCTCTCCTAAAGCAGTCTTAACTCATGTGGGCTGCTAATTGGAGGCCCTGCTCCCCTCAGGGCAGCAGTGGTTGGCAGTGCCCTGACTCTAAGTTTCACTGAGTTTCTCTGCTTGGCTCCTTTCCATGAGCTCTGTTTTTCTTTCCCCTCAGCCCTGCACGGCACCTAGCTCAGCCTCGTCCTTCACCTCAAGTCACCGAGTGCAGGGACCTAGTATCCCTTTTCTGCCACACTTTCCATGTCCGGTGGCTCCTGACCAGCTGGGTTCATGTAGGAGCACCTGCCTCCTGCTCCATTTGTGACATGAAGGCTCTGTAATGATTAATGGTCACCAAAGAATGAACCTCTGGAAATGTACCACCAGTCAGCATGCCCCCTCGTTCTGCATAACCCTAGGTGGAAAAATGCCCCTTTGCTCTCAGTCTGACATCCTCTTTGCCACAGGACTGAGGATATGGCCTTTTGGCCTGGAAGGGACCTGCAAAACAAAAAGAGTAGGTTCAGATGACAAGTGGATGCTGGCTGGGTTCTTGGCTCTGAGCCCCAGCTCATCCAGGAACTGGGACTGTGGCTATGTTTAATCTGCTCCAGCAACCCTGGGCATCATCAGGGAGTGATGCTCCAGTGTTCTAGTAAAGCCCTTTGTGCAGGCACACATGGGCACTATGTGTCATGGGAGAGAGCCCCAACCTCCTCTCTGGAGACCACCTGGCAGAGGGTTCCTCCCCATTCCATGGCCCCAACCTCAGCCTGCTGCAGCCTTCTTTCCCTGGAGCAGTGACAGGCCCTTGGGCTGCTTTGGCAGCCCGTGGCCAGCACTAAGGGTTGGGGGGATGCACACACAAAGTGTGATGTTCTACTGGGCTCCAGCCTGCCTGGTTCTGCAGCCTGCTCCTCTCCAAAACCACAGCCTTGCACATGCTGAGAAGCTTAAGCCATGGAGTTATAGCAGAGGAAACCTATGAAAAGAGAAATGTGGTGGCAAAGAAGTAAGAACAGGGCTGCAGATGAGCTATTGGAACAGATGGGAATTTCCTGGAGCAAACAGCAGAGGCCAGGCAGCTCAGCAGAGGGTAGAGAAGACTCCTGCATGATGGCTCATGCTGCCCACCAGCTGTGTAGGCTGAGCAAGAAGACCAGGATGCCCATTGACTCCTTTGGCATTTTAAGCGACTCATTTGTCCACGGGAAGCAGCACACTTGCAGCAGCTGAGGCAGCCTGTCCTCCTCACCAGGCTGTTCCAGCACAGTGAGGCCAGCCGACCCCTTCTGCCCAGTGACAAGAGTCTGGCAGCAGCTTGGGGCACTTGGTTTACCCTGTACCTCACTTTATCTGGAAGAGGAAACCCCCTGTCAGAGACCCTTCACAGTGTTTTCTGCACTGCCTGACATCCTGCCATGGATACCCAAGCCTTCCCCTTGCTATTTCTCTGACAGTCTCCCCACATGCTGCCCCAAAAGCAGCCTGGCACACTGGCACCAGCCACCGTTCAACATGCAGGGACCAAAAGATTCTGCGCCATACGGCACATGTCCCTTGTGCTTACTCTTTTGCTCTGGCTGATCTCGGCTTCCCCACTGCACTGTGCTACTGACAGCTCTCACACCACTCTGACGGTGTCTGTCATAGCCTGTTTATGTCACCCCACTGTCCTCTTGCTGGCTTGATGCCTCATCCCTGCCTGTTGGGCTGATTCTGGTTCTGGTGGCTCCGCTTGGCCTCCCTTCCCTGTCTGGAAAGACAGCACCAGGAACTGGGGTATCTTCATCGCCATCATCCTGCTTCCAGATCTTCCTCTGCTCTGCTCCCTGCGAGGAGCAAGGGGCAGGGGGGGAGGCTGTCCAAGACCCAGACTGATGTCATCCTCCTCCTCAGACCCTGACCCTGAAAGAGTGACCTCCTCCTGCCTCTCCCTGGGGGCTGCTCAGTGTCTGGGCACTATCATCAATGTTTTCTCTTCTTCTTTCTTCTTAACTGCCTCCTGGAGATGTGCCACAATCACCCAAGCAAATCCCAATGCTCCTGCACCAGCAGAACCAGCCAAGGGGGAAAGCAGCAAAGGGAGCCAGTTTGGAACCCCAGCGCTGCCAAGCAAGGACTTGCTGTTCTTCAAACAGCCGCTGCTGCCAAGGATGTCCATGGGCACCTCCCCGCCTTGTGGCTCCCAGCCCAGGGCAACTGCCAACCAGACTGCTCTCATCTGTCCCCAGGTCCCCCATCCTACAGCATGCCCTCCACACAGCTCCTGCCATCCTTAGCCACTCTCCTCCATGCATCTCCCACAGCCACTGGCCATTACCATCCCCAGCTACTACATCCCCAGGCTGGTCACCAGCAGTGGGACAGGGCTGGTTGTCAGGTTCCAGCTCCCTTTGACTACAGGCATTGGTCGTTAGTGCAGAAACCCTTCCACAGGTGCCTCCTGCTGTTCTTGGCAGTCCGGTGAGCAGAGTCACCCATAGCATTTTGGAGAGCAGTGGGGACATGGTTGTGAGCTTGGTGGGGCTGGAGGCTGGGGTGCTGGGGCAACAGGCAGTGGTGCATCTCCTGGCCTCACACAGGCACTGCTTTGCTGTTCCCCAGCACCTCAGCACCACTTGAGCTCTAGCCAGCACTATAAATAAAACCACGCTCTTTTACCCCGCCAAATAGGTTCTCATCGATTTTACCTATTCCTCCTCCTCCCTCCCTTCAATATGTGAAGTCAGATGAGGAGGAACTCGGGGATCTGCCAGCTTGGCAGGGAAAATGCCATCCCCTCCAAGCCCTCTCGCCCAGAGATACTTGCTCTTCCCTGGTTTTCTCTTTCTGAACAGGCGGCACCACTGGAGGAGAAGAAACAAAGCTCCCTGGTGGAAGTTTGCTGGCTAATTATTTATTAATCTCCTCCTGACAGTGTAATCACCAGCAGTGAGGCAGCTTCTGAGCCCCACATCGTGGGGAAGAGGATGGAGAGCTCTGCTGGTGGGGCCTTCTCACTGTGACCAAGGAGCTCAGGGTGAGCAGACACATTGCTTCCTTCTCCAGATGCTTCCATTATGGTTGTACCTGTGGCTGAGGTAAAGGCGGCCCTATTTCTGAGACCCTGAGTCCCCATCCTGGGAAGTGCCAAGGGCTGGGTCCTGTTCCCTTGCTGCTGATATCAGCTGGGGTCTTAACCTCCCCAGAGCAGGCAATGTGGGAATGCCTGCTTGCTGCAAGGAGTTATTCTGCACACATGAGCTCCCCATGCAGAGATGGCTGCCAACAGAAATAATGCAGCAAAATCACAGCTCACATAGTCTTCCTGGTACTCGAAAGCATCTCGAGAGCTTAAAAAGCTGCAAGATGCTTTCACTCCCATCCATTCCCCTCTACCCTTGCCTCTCGCTGCCTGTACTTTAGGCCTCCCTTCCCAGTGGGTAGAGGGCCAGCACTTTCAGGGGCAAACGGTGCTGAGCTGAGCACGGCGAATCCTGCCCGCAGCAGGCAGCGGGAGGCAGGAGGTCTCGTGCTGCCCGCCAGAGAAGGGCTGCGGGTGACTCATCGCCATCCAGTATGCAATTACCCAGGCAAGTGCAGGCTCCTGCTGCTTTGCACAGGTATCTGTGTCAGCCAGGGCTATTTCCAGCTCTCTCCGCACTCCCGGCTCCTCTGAGAGATAAGGAATACAGCCGCCTTGCCGCTCTGCCTGCCACACAGCAAGGCATGGCATTCTCATGAGCAAAGAGCCAGGGGGTTGCATCCAAACACCTGAATTGCACAGTGTGCAGTTGCACACACAGAGCCACAGACCCAACTGAGGCACAGAGAAATGCAGCAAGGCGGCACAGTGCCCACTGCTACCGACTAAGCACCACATGAGAAGAATTTAGAGCTGTTATTATTAACCATGCTGGTAGCGCTGGAAAGGACATGGCAGGGATGGGATAAAGCAGAATTTGGAAAATGCTTTGGCCTGGAAAGGCAGGGGAAGGAGTGGGATTAAAGGAGCAAAGCATCATGCAGCAGTGCCTTCTCCCCTCCTTGCCAGAGAACATAACTGTAAGCTCTGTGGGGCATCACCACTGTCTCCTGATCTGTACTTTGAGTGCACACTATCCTCCATCAAGCTGTTAAGCCACACTGAGCTCAGAGAGTGAGACTTTTTGATTCCCAAAATATTTGCCTAAGACTTTGCTCATTGCTTTTCCCTCTGGTCATTGTGAGCAGGAAGCAGGGGGAAGCTCGGGCCTTGAGTGCTTCTTGGACAAGCTCCAACCAAGGGCTGCAGCCCTCCAGCTGCAAGCCTCATTTGCTATAGGGATTTTGTAGCTGGGGTTGTCACAACAATGCAGCAGCTGCAGCTGAGTCCCTATGGCCATAAGCAGAGGCAGCTATACTATTGCACCAATGGTGGGTGCAGCAGAATGCAGCTCTGGTGGGGTGGGTGGGATGTGCCCTCCTGGGAAGCCTGAGCAGGCTGAATCTGCATGGAGGAGGCGAGCTTGGCTTTGTACAGATGTTGGGAGATTTCTTGGGGTGTTGGAGGTTTGCTCAGCCTCACCTAGAGGCATGATACAGGGGGAGCCTCCATATGTGATACGGATGTGCCTGGCATGGGCTGCTCTGTGCCTGTGGAGCATGGTGAAATGATGGATATATGACAATACTGAAGCCCCAGGGACCCTGTATGCTGCTTGTCAGCACACACTGTATGTCCTATTTAACTGCCCTGAGGATGAGTGGTGTTCATCACTCAGCTGGGCTTGGCCGAACAGATCTGCAGGAGGCAGGCATGGAGAGTAATAGCCAAAGAGCCACGACCTGTGAAGGGTCTGGAAGGGCTACGTGCCTCAGCCTCCAACCTTCACCTGATGTGTGTCCACCATAAGCCTGGCCTGGGGAGAGCATGAAGCCACAGTCAGACCAGGCTGCAAGCAACGCTGAGCGCCTTCATCTTTTCCATGCTCCCCAGCAGAGCTTTCCACATGGGAGAGCTGCTACAGTTTTTTGCTGGAAAAATAACATTAATCATCCTCAGGGCCACCTCCCTGGCCTTTGTCATAGTTTGGTGCCCCAGTACCAGCTTCATTTTGAAAGCATTATTTATCTTTAATAAAAGCTAATCTAAACAGTGACGTTGTCAGGATGATGAAAATAAAAATGCAGTGGTTGTCACAACTGTCAGCATCCCTTGGAATGGGGGACTGGCAGTGCCCGGCTGCACTCCCCTTCAGCCTGCATGGCTGCATGGGCAAAGGAGGAAACTGCCAGCAGCACGTGCCTGTGGCAGCCTCTGTGCCAGGAAAAGCAGTGCCTGGGGTTTTTTAGTAATACACAGGTGCTCTTCTTATGTATACCTGCTATTTCTAAGTGTTTTGTAACTTTAATTTCATTCATTGCATGAGTAAATGAGCAAACATGGCATACACAAATGTTGGAAAGAAAATTAGTTTGTTAAGGCCCTTCTATCTATTATTAAAATATCTCTGCTGCAATGTTCTGATACCACATTAGCAACAAGAATAAGAAATGCTGTTTATCCAAGAGAAACTAGATTTTCAGGGCACAAATCTGGCAGCACGCATTGAGTCAGCGAGTGGCTGAAACCATAACACGTGGCAACTGGTAGCATCTCCATTTGCTCAGGAAGCTGCAGTGGGTCATGGGGCAGCATTCCGTGTCTCAGGCTGGTGGCTGAGCTGAGATCTTTACCCTGAGGCTGTCCCTGGAAAAGTCTGTCTCTGTTCCCCTAGCCCCACCCCCCTGGCAAAGTCCCATCAGGAGAGGTGAGTGGGAAGTGAGGAGGAAGCGTGCAGGAAGCAAGAAGGAAGCATGCCTCACTCATTTCCTAATCATCTCTTCTCCTTCCATCATTCTCCTTTCTGGCAGACAGGAATATTGGAGGCCCTGGGGAGAGCCTGGCACAGCACCCGCGTGCCCCTGATGCTGTGGCTCTCCTGCTCTGGCTGGCTCCTCTGGTTTCTCCCATGGGGCTGTGGCTTTTGACAGGGCGAGGCAGGGTAAGGGTATTGGGCCATGCAGGGGCAGGGTACTGGGCCAGGGTACCTTTCAAGCTCAGTCTCTCCCTGGGTTTTCCAAGTTGGCTTTATTTGCAGGCACAAGCCTCTATTTGAATGCTGCCTGTCCCAAGCAGAGTGCAGCCATGACTGGGACAAAACAAAACCAGCATTCACGGGCAGTCATTTAAATTCCCAGCAGCTGTTACCTCCCAGCACACTCATGCCCGCCCTCCTATGCTGTCCACAGGCAGTTTCAGGGGCTTTTCTCCTGGGTGGTAGGGGAGCAGATCTTCCAGCAAGTTCACCATGCAGCCAGCATCCCTCCTCCTCCTGCCTGCTAAATATAAGTGGCCATCCCTGGAGGAATGATAGCTGAGGGCTGCTCCTTGCCCGGGGGTCTGCAACCACTGGAGTGTCAGCCCCTCACGGAACCTCCTCACTCCCACAGTGGGTCACGCAGGGCTGGCTGGATGCTCACCCTACAGCGGGAGCCCCGTGTGCTCACTGGCGGCCGCTGCATTGGTTACAGGTGCCCTGCACCTCATCCCCATCTCCTCGTGATGGTGCTTCACCTGGAAGGCTGAGCCATGCTGTGGGAGCAGCCACCCGGCCCACCTCCAGCACCACACTGCAGAGTGGGAGAAGTGGACCCCTGCACCGAAGTGGGGAGGGGAGGCAGGCACCAGGAAAATGCTATGCAACAGGGCATAGCAGCAGGACCCCAGTCAGCAGCTGAGTGATGCCTTCTGGTGCACTCACATTAGAAAGGAATTGCAAACATGTGTTTGGGGCTGGTTGGGTTTCGCCCCAGCCCTGCTTTCCTGTGGGATGGGGGCACAGGGCCCCAGCAGGGAGCAGGCAGCAGCACGCCGGGCACCAGCAGCAGGAGTGAGCATGCTGCGGTTTTCCAGCTGGAGACAGGCAGCTGCTGTGAAGAGCTGGTGGTGAAGTGCTGCCTGCAATCCCATTACGGCTGCAAGCGCCAATGAGTTTAGTGGCCTCAATTTAATTCCCATTTGTACACGGTGAAAAAAAAAAAAGAAAAGGAGGAAGAAGAGCAAAATCATGGATCAGCACGGATCAGCTGGGATGGGGATGAGTGAGCCGCAGCCACATGGGAGGCATGAGGTGGGCAGTGCCATGCTGGCAGCAGGGCTGGGTGCCACAGGAGGAGCAGAGGGACACATTGCTCCTGTTGGATGTGCCCAGCACATCTGAGCCCAGGCTGGCAAAGCTGCTGCAGTTGCATGTGGCTGGAGCCTGTCGGCAAGGGAGCACACCAGGCACAGGTCTGCCCCCTGTGCCAGCTGGAGAGCCGAGTGGATGGCATGTGCACAGGCTCCTGTGGGGCAGGTGCCTGTGTCTCCCTCCTTGCCCCTAGGATGTGTGTGGGGCTGTAGAAAACCTGGCTGCAGGAAGCCTGGAGGAGGGAAGACACTGCTAAAAGCCTTGAGGAGCCAGGGCTCTGATTCAAAAAAATAAAGTGAGGATTTAAATCTGTATTTGCTTATCCAGTTAATGACTTTATTTCTGATTTGATGCTCTTGTCTCTAATGACTTAGGCACAAAAATGGAGAGCAGATAAGAGCAGAGAGGCCCAGTTGGAGGAATGCTGGTGGGTACTCAGCACCCAGAGCCCCCCAACCTGGATCCCTTCCAGGGGATTCCAGAAATGCTGCCAGCACCAGAATCGGGACTGCAGGCACAGGGAGGACAGCAGCTCGTGGAGGCAAAAGTAGAAGCAGCCATCCCAGATAAGAGATGAGCTCTGCCCTGTTATGGCTATGGCAGTTGCACTAACAAGAGTGTTAGGTATTTTGTACTTGGCACGACCTGCCTGGGTAATGCTGTACCACCCTGACCCTTTGACCTCATCATCTTCTGGGAGAAATAAACCTCTCTGATGGAGAAAAGAGGAGACCTTTTCCTGACACTTTTATCTGAAACCTCTTTGCCCATCCCTTGCCCCTGAGTGATTGCCAAGGTGGGTAGGCAGCAAGGAATGACCCCAACCTGGGGAGTTAATCAGTCCCAGAGCAATCCAGCCCCTCCTGGCTGCATTTCTCTATCACGAGAAACAAAGAGATGTGTTTAGCTTGAATTAGCTGTTTCAGATTGGGAGGGCAATCCCAATCTCGCTGCAGTTCCCTCTCCAGCCTAAAGAAGAAGCTGGGCAAAATGCATTTTTTTCTTTTGGAGGAGGAGGTCCTCTCCTCTATTGCTTGCTTCCACATTCCCCAAGCCATGCAGAGGTATAAGCAGAGCTCTCTGCAGCTGGAAGGCTAACATCTCACTTCCAAATAAATATAAAATGACCCAGTTTCTTTATTTTTCTCTTTTCCTATCGTCCAAGCACCCAAAAAAATGAAACAGTAAGTGGAAGCCACAAATAGATTCTGTGTATCCTGGCAGAGCTGAGAGATGAAAGCAGGAGAAACAGCTCCTGCCCCCTCTGCTCAGATTTGGGTACAGCAGCAGCACATCATCCCTGGGCTTAGGTTTCCTGGTTCACAGAAGCAGGAGAGGCTTTGGGGCCGACCCCAGCTGAAGTCCTGTGCTGCCAATGAGCTGCTGAGGAAAGCCACCACCTCCCGTCCAACCCCTAGGGCTTCAGTGCTCTTTGACCCCAGTTGAGAGGGAGTTTAGACCAGACAAGATCCCATGCTGGTGCAAGCAGGATGCTGACTGGCTGGCCCAGTGCTCCAGCGAACATCTCACTGTCATGGTTAAGCTTCATAACCTCAGGTTCTGATAGCATTGCAGTTGGATTCATCTCCACTTCCACCCGGGAATGGCTTGGGGTGCAGGAAAATCACTTTCCCTAGGAGTTTTTCTTCCAGTTATTTTATTTATTTATGTGTTTTAACAATGCCAAGGTGATTCATATGGTCCCCCATGCCTTGGGGACCTGACTCTTCCAGGTTGGGCTGAAAGCCACCCTGGGGCCACTCCAGTCAGCCTTGCTCCAAGTGCTAAGGTGAGTGGGGGAACATGCCCAGCCTTCAACTATTCCTATCACGTCCCATCTGGAGACAGAAATCTACCTGCTGGCTTCACAATTAAAATTGAAATGATTTGATTATGGGGCTTCATTAGTAAAAACAAACACCAGGCAACATTCCTCCCTCTCCCCCACCATCCCCACATAGCTGGTTCTCCTCAGGGCTGTTTTAGGTAGATCTCAGCCAGGATGTGGGCTGGGCACACTGAAGGGGTTCAAGTCTGCAGCTTGTAGCTGTAGTCAGGTGCTGCCCAAAGTAGGTAAATTTTAGACTCACAAATCACCTCCTTCAGACAGAGATACAGCAACAGCCTCGGATGGANGGTCATTTTACAAAGTGAGGGGGGGGTGGGTAACTCCTAAAACTGTCACAGGACAGCCCGGTGGGCTGCCACCGATAGCAGGGCAGCAATGACTTCAGGAGCAGCAAGACATTTCCCAGCCCTGCACAGACTGCTGAATGCTTGCATTCCTTACTGGGAAGCTCCCACAGCCTTTGGGGCTTCTAATGTAGGCTTCGACTCCTTTCCCTTCGTTCTGTGGGTTCCTGCAATGGAGCCACTTGCACCTTCACACCCAGCTGGACTTGCCATTGCCGGATCCGTTTCTGTTCCCCGCAGCTGGCCATCCCGCAGGGAAAGTGGGAGCATGGGAAGGGGCTGGGCCGGCGCGGAGCAGCCTCTGCAGATGCTGAGTCCCCGAAGCTGCTGCTGTTCTGGGGGAAGTAATTCGATTAACACTCGGGGAGCGGGGAACAGGCTGTGTAGCTGAGAGAGGAGGAATGCTAATGAAGGAGGGCTTGGGAATGCTGCTGAGTTAGAGTGCGGCTCAGCCGCTCCCAGCGCCCAGTTCTCCCTGCCAGGTGCGATGGCTCCGGGCAGTGCGGAGACGAGGTGGCAATTAAGCAGACTTTTTGCCTCAGGTGCCTGATTCAAGGAGAGCGCTTTGAAATGGCTCTTGGCGCTGAATTGGTGGCCCGTTTGAAAGGGCCTGAGGTATGTGGTCTCCCCACTGCGGCGTGCCAGCTGGCACTCCCACCACAGTGTCATGTTTGCAGAAGCCAGGATGACCTCTCTGCGCTCTTCCTGCCTGCAGGAGCACTTCGTTCCAGTGCTCGCCAGAGCCTCTCCATCCCCACCTCCCACCTGCACCAACTGCCTTTGCTCCAGCAAGAAGCTGCCTTTGGGATCTCCCCAGTGCCACAGCACATGCTGTGCCTCCAGCAAGCAGCCAGCTGAGCTGGGGGCTGGCCGAGGAGACAGAGCCATGGTGCCTGCAAAACACTGGGCCAGGCTGTCTGCAAGTCAGCACCTTTATCCCTCCCTGTGTAGTTAGGGAAACCCATCCCAGACAGGCAGCCGGCTTAGTCCTCTCTGCCTTGGGAAGCGTCACCAAGTCAGCAGCACTAGCAGCGTTGTTGTCCTAGCCAGGCTTGCCTTGTGAGCTAAATCTTTAACCAGATCAAGGGTCTAACTCTATCAGTGGCTGGAAAAATGTGGCACTGTTTTCCTGGGGCAAAGTATCTAGATCCCTGCAGAAATCCCAGTCATGGCTCCTTTTCCTGTGCCCCACTTAGTAGGTCCATAGCACTCATGTCTCGCCCTTTGGCACAGAGACCTGCAGGACCCTCTGGAGCGGGGAGAACCCCCCCACCCTGTGCATGTCCTGGGCTCTCAGGTGGCCCTATCTTTCCTCCAAAATCACCATTTGCACAGACCCAGGCACCCAGGCTTGGTGCCAGCATTGACAAGCTTGCACTTCCCCTTTCAGGGTGTACCTGGGCACAGATTGCCCTCGCAGCAAGCAGTGCAGAAGGAAAGTCACCACCAGAGCATAGACCTTCATGTCCCCTTGAGGGGACACCCCGATGCTTCACAGTCCCCTCACTAGCTCTGCTGTCTCCCTCCGTCTGGAAAGCCTTCCACAACCCCTGCCCAGAGCAGGATGATTGATTATTGTTATTAAGGCTGGAGAATGGTTTCTGTGCATGTCCAGGTAGTTCAGGATCAATTAGTCACCCACTGGCAAAGGAAGATCAGGCTGCCTCTCTGTCCCTGCCAAGGTGGGAGCCCTCCACTGCCTGAGTGAGGATCTGAGGTTGCTCCTGGCACTGGTAGCACAACTAGAAGGAGCTCTATCTTCTTGTCGTATCTGATGGGCACAATCTCCATCAGCTCTTCCTGGAAAAGGGCAGGGCTTTGGCAGCAGCATAACCCCACAGCATGGGTTGCACCTGAGCTGATTCTCAGGTCATCTGATGAGGGGAAAGAAGAGTGCCTGAGCTCCCAGCCCCATAGCAGAGATTTACCCCTGTCCAGGGTCAGGCATCTGCAGCAGCTTGTGCTTTTACATGGGGTAGATGCAATGAAGGGGCTGAGGAGAGAAGTTCTTATCCTCAGGATTCTCTGTACTGCCCAGCAGCCCTCAGCACAGTGGTCCTGCCAGGGGCCCATCTGGCAGCGCATGGCAGCGGGGACATAGGTAGCAGCTGGCTGCTGGCTGGAAAGGGGGAGCTGTAATGATGGTCCATCTCAGCAAAGGTAGCAGAGCATGAAAGCAATTTCACACTTTATTAGACAATTCAGGTGCTGGCTGCGCAAGCCTGGAGCAAGCACTGCTGCTCACACCTCCGCTCCTGTCTCCCAGCCCCACGGCTGCTCTCAGTGGGGCTCAGTCCTCCCTCAGGCTACAAAGCACTGTGCTGATCATGACTGGTGGCACAGTGAACAGGGCCAGTGTTGGGGACCAGGGCTGTGGGCTGCTTTTCTGGACCACTTTGCTCCCACACACAGGCATCCATCTGGAAACAGTGCAGCCACAGGCTGGCTCTGCTGGGAGGCAGCTCAGCCTGGCAGTAGTGGGGATCTGGAGCACCATGTCTTCATGCATAGCTCTGTAGGCTGGCTGTGCCCTTCAGCCCAGGGCAGCCACCCTGCTCCTGCTGGGTGCACTCTACTCCCTTCCTGCCCTGCTCACTGAGGCCTTACTGCACCCCTAATCCCCCACCTCGTGGTGAGGAGACAGGTCAGGGTTTAGGGATTGCCCAGCATCTGTTTTCCTTTCATGCATCCCTGCCACCTCAGCAGAGCCAGTGGGCACGTGGGCACACAGCCATCTGCCCTGCAATCCAGGTGCCTCTATCTGGAGATGTGCCCTGTGGCTTCCCACTCTGCAGCCACTGCAGTGCCCCTAAGGACCAGCACTCCCCACCGAGCAGAGGAGAGCAGAGTCTGAGCTGCCACCATCCTGCTCCCCAGCAGGTGGCCAGGCTGACACCGTGCACCTTGGAGACATGGCTGTGTGCTGTCACACCCCAAAGGTGGACACTATTCAAATGCCTGCAAGTCCAGAATATGAATCAGCCTGGACAGGAGTGCAGAGCAGCTTCTGGACAGCCTGAGCTGCCCAGAAGGCTCTTCCAGCAGCCAGGCTGTGCCAGTGCCAAACCTCTTGCAGGTTGGTGAGCAGGTTGTGGACAGCAGCGCCTGCCTGGCACCATTGCCACTTTGCAGATCAGCCTCGGGCATAGCAAGAACCTGGCTTAGCACGTGTTTCCCTTCACCCTGCACAGCCTTGCTCCTGTGGTGGCAAGCCACAGCACAGTGGCACCTGGCCAGGGCAATGCGTAACCTTGACCTGACCTCCTGGCGAGGAGCCGTCCCTGCCTGGCTGTCCCCCTGTGCTCTCAGCCACAAGCATGTTCCACCAGGCCAGCCAAAGCATTCCTCCTAGGAGAGCTGTCCTTGCGGGGCTATTTAAAGGCAGGTTTGTGCCCTTTAATCACCCTCGTGTTTAGGCTGGAAGAGCCCCATACCCTCCGGTGACTCCAAGGGGGGACTTCCAGGCTCGAGGCAGCAGCAGGTGAAATCGTGGGAGAAGTGAAGGATGTCAGTGCCATATGTCCTGCAGCCAAGTACTGGGCCGTGTCCTGGGGAAGGTCCCGTGACCATCAAGGTTGGCAGCAGGACTGGTGGGTATTGCAGAGCCCAGCCCACCACTTTGGAACCAAAAACCAAAGGAGATGCACTAATTCCATTCTTCCTAGTGGTGGTGTCCACAATGTGCTCCAGCTGCTGTCAGGACCTCAGGTAGGCAGAGCACTGGTGCCACTGCCACTGGACTGGATGCTGGTGCTGGCTGGCTCAGAACCATACAAAGGAGCCCCTCGGTGCCTCATGTGCACCCAGTTTGAAGCACAATGGCATTGTCTGGCAGAGGGCAGGCAGCTAGTGCCTGCCACAGGCAGTGTGTTCTTGGTGTGCGGCCACCTCCTGCCACCTCCTGCCACCTCCATCTGTGGATTGTGCATGACTGTTTCCAGCTTGCGCTTCATGTCTCAGCCCTGGCCAGAGCTGGTAGATGGACATTTAATGAGAGATGGACATAGAATGGGGACCCAGGAGAGGCAACAAGGACTCTAGAACACCTCACAACAGCCTGAACCCCCCCATACTGATTGCTGGCAGGTGAAAGAGCTCCTGGTAGCCAGCCCTGACCCACAGGCAGCACTGGTGGTGGGTGGAAGGAGAGAAAGGGGAGCTATTGCTTCAGAGCACATGAAATCCAGAGTCCTGGTAAGTGGGACAGAGAAAGCCCAACCGGTTTTATAAGCTGCCTGTCAAGTCCTGCCCACCACAGGTCTCCTTCTAGTGGGCAAATGAGGGCACAGGCAACAGCAGTTTCTTGTAACTCCTTGTCCTGCTCTCACCTTTCACCCTCTGAAGGGTCCTGGGCACCTGCAGGCTGTGGAGCAGGACCTGCCTGAGCTGCTAACTCCTGCAGTTGCCTGTGCTGGTGTGGGGCTGATTGCATCTGTGCCCCGCTGAGCTGGCAGGAAGGTAGCTTGGGAGGGAAATCTGACCTGATGTGATTTGATTAGGAACGGAAAAGTACGGAGGAGCCATCAGCAGCAAGCTGGAGGTGTAAGCCCTGCTGCTGCAGGAGCCTATCGGCCTTTCCCCAGCCTGGGACCATCCCCACACTGCAGCTCCAGTGCTGCAGTCCCCTCAAAGGATTCATGTGGATGAGAATTTACTCGGGGTTTTCAATGGTATCTGGCTGGAGGTAGCAAGCCCCCACAGACAAATCCTCAAGCCTCTGAATGTACAAAAGAGAGTGAGCCCCACAAGCAGCTCTGCCTACTAGGTACCTGGAGCTATGTTTGAGGTTCACAGTGAAAGCAGAGCCACATCTGAGGCCTGTTCCCACCTGCCTGGTACTCACCTTGTCCCTTCTCACACGGTGCAAACTTGTATGAGAACATTCCACCTCTACCCTCCTGCCCCCCCATAGCCATAGCCGCAGGGCAGCACCCCAGGAACCTGCACCCAGCCACCATCCGCAGGCAGCCCATGGGTGGTCGAGTGTGCTGCCTTGCTGCTGGGCAGGGCACAGGAGTCGGCGTGCCAGTTCTCGCCTGCCAGACCATTGCACCTTTGATGCGGGAAGCAGCAGGTGCCCAGGGCAGCCAGGACGACGCCAGGCTGCTGCACCGGCGGGTGCCTCCACGCTTCACTGTCTGTGGTGAGCGAGGGGTGGGCAGCACGGCACCACAGATGGAACTCTCCTATAGAGGGAACATGGTGCCAGTCTCTGAGGGCTCCAGCCAGGAGCTGCTGAATTCCCCTCTGATACCCTGTCAGCTCTGCCATGGGAACAGCTTCCTGCTCTGAGCCCCATCAGCTTCACAGCACAGGAGCGAGCCAGGGGAGAAACGGAGGCACAGAGCTGTGATGCCTTCAGCAGGGGAGGCAGGGAGCCCTGTCCCCGTTCCCAGATGAAATCCTAGGTCGGGGACCGACCGACTCGGGTTGATTCTCCCCAAAACCTGTTGCATGGGGCCTGTGCATGGGGACCAGGTGTGTGTCAAACCTCTGGACATTCGTGCGGGTCGGCAATGGGGACAGGATAGAGTCCCGGGAGCTGTGCTGGCGGTTCCCAGCCCCAGGCGGCACCGGCCGGGAGGGAAGCGGTGCACAGCTCGCCTTGATCTCAAAGGTCTTTTCCATCCCAAACCATCCTGTGATCCCGCCGCCGCCCGGCTGCCGCCAGCCCCGCCGCCTCGGGCTGTCCGCACGCCGCCCAAGGACACGGAGCCTCCACCTCCGTAGCCTGCCAGCGCCGCGAACCGGTGCTCCCAGTGCCCCGCCGAGGCGCGCTGGGCGGCGGGCGGGCGGCTCTGCCATCTTGCGGCCGCGCTGCCATCGCGCTGGGCTGGCACAGCCCCGCGGCACGGTCCCGAGTCGGGGGGATCGTCGGCACGGGAGTGGCACAGAGACAGCGTAATATATTGTAATGTTGGCATAAGGGCCACACGGAACAGCGTGGGTGGCGTACACAGCGGTTCTCCTCACCACAGCTCCAAGTGCCCCGGGAACGGCTCAGTGGCATCAGCCCCACTGCCCTGCAGATCGATGCTAGGAGGGGTGCTTAGTGGCCCAGGAGGGGTGGGGAGGACCCCGACCCTGGAACTCACTTCTCATCGCTGGCATCGTTGAGACTTTTAGCAGCACGTGAAGGCTGCACTGCCAAAGGGACCACAATGGCACACTGGAGTGTGGACCCAGACAGGTGTGACACCCTGGTGAGCAGTGGGGACTCATGTCATCAGAACAGCTCCACCTCACACTGAGTTCACACCAGCACTGTGCCAACAGCCCCTTCCCAAGAGCCCCAAATGCTCTGTGCTAGGCTGAAGAGCCCCTCTGCAGCACTGCACCCTTTGCAGCTCCATCCTCATGTAACTGGGAACGACGCTGTCTTATCATCCCTAGGGACATTTTTGTCACTGACATGGATTTCAGGAAGTCCCTGGAAAACTGCATCCCACCTGCCCTCACTCCCTCATGCTCCTTTCCTTTGTGGGACATAGCACCCCAACACCTATCTGTCAAAACATCCTCCTGACCACTGTCCCTTGCATCTACATCCCCTGGGCTGTGTTCTGACTGATGCTTCCACCACTTCTTAGCCTGGGGCCACCACAACCATCCTGCTCCAGGATCTCCTGTGATTAGTTGTCAGGTGCCAAGCAGAGAGCTCTCATCCGATGAGGCCTGTGCTCCTGGGTGCAGGCTGGCGACACTCACACAGGCAAGCTCCAGCCCATGGGCTGCTGCGTGGGGACGGTCACCAGGTAGCTGGAGGGCACATAGCCCCTCTGGCCATTCACCTCCACCAGGCTCCACTCCTTGCTCCCTTTCTTGTCATGTGGCTCCAGCACCACCACGGGCTGCCCTGCCTGGAGGCTCACTTCCTGCGGAATCCTGGCTTCAAAGGAGAAGCCAGCAACCACCTGAAAAAGCAGGAGAAGGAGGGAGGAATACCATGCTGGAAACAAGAGTCAAGGAGGGAAAGGACATACATGGCAGGGCACGACTTAGAGGGGACATGAAAGCAATTTCCAAGGGACCAGCATAGTACTGCCACCAATGGAGGGATGGAGGGGATCCCACCAAACACAATTCTCTTGCTCTGTCCACCTTAGGTCCCAGCAAGGCAGACACCAGGGGTTGTGACACTTTCTTGTTAGGCACATGGTTGCACATGCATGACCACCTGTATGCTGGAAAAGCAGGTCCCCCTTCCCACCCACCCAGTGCACACACAGCAGCTGGCATGGAGTTGGTGAGATTGCTAAGAATGGCTCCGAGAGATGTCCCCATTCTCACCTGGAAAACTGGGGTGAAGGTGGCCACCTGGGGCCTGGGAGCTTCAGGTAACATGTATGAATGTCGCCTTCTCTCCATGCTGCTTTCTGGGTCTTGCACCTGCACACCAGGCTGCTGGCCTTGTATTGGGCAATAGGGCTGGAGTTTTCCAGCAGGTACAAACCCTCGGGGACCTGCAGGACATGCACACACATGAGTCATGAGGTCCTGTTGCCTGGTGCATAAAGGAGAGAGGAATGGCACATGGAGGGGAGAGGAATGGCAGCTTGGCTGTTCCCTGGAATGGCAGAGTAGCCCTGTTCAAACTGATCCATCACTAGGGGACATCCAGCAACACCTCCCACCAAGAGAGGTTTCAAGACATTCCAGTGTGCATGGGGTTCTCATTTTCCAGTCATGGTGAGCCACAAGTGCTCCATCATGGGGAAACCTGAACTATACAGGAAATGGCTACGGGTGCAGCTGGCAAGGCAGAGGTGGGCTTGGGTTGAGTAAACCCTGAGAGCGAGGACCCAGGAGGCAATGGCCTGCTGTTCCATCCAAGAGGAGGAAGTTGTTTGGATTTGTTTTCTGACCCTGGTGCTGAGGCCAGTAGAGGCTTCCCATAGTGCTCACAATACCTCCAGCATCCACCAGCCATCTGTTCGTGTTCCCCTTAGTGTCCACACTTTGCAGCAGAGCTACAATTTGTCCCCTGTGCAAGGTCAGGTCCAAATCTTTGCTGCCACTGATGTTGCTTGTCACTTGGTAAAGTTTGTCAGGGCCATGCTTGCTCACAAGAGAAAGGACTTTCCGCTCCTCAGCAGGGTTCAGAGGCTAGCAGGGAGCAACAAACACAAGAGCACTTGATGAGACAAGTGGGAGACTGGCGCCCTCCAAGTACATGTGCTCTGCTTTATGCAGGATCACATCTCAGCGAGGAGTTAGAGAAGAAACTCCTTCACGCCGTCTGTTCTACCTCATGGTTTGGAGACAAGTGTCCAGAACCAGAAGAGATGAAACTATTTCATCCCTGGCTATTTCCAGTCAGGTGCTGTCAGGGTCTTAGAGAAAAACTTGTGACTGTGTCAACTCCTGTGCCACTTTCTGAGCCAACCTCCCCCTCAAAGAAATGTTCTGCACTGGGAAGTCACAGTCCTAGCTCTTCCTCCAGCTGGACTGAGAAATCCCCTTCCCAGCTCCTACCTGTGTCACAGGGCTTGGTGTGACCATCTCAAATGCCTGGCAGAAGGTGCGGAGCTGAGCACCAGACTGCTCCAATGTGTCTTCCACCATCTTCCTGAAACTGGGCAGAGGCATGTGGCCATGGGGCATCTGTGAAGACAGACTCTGAGATTAGAAAGAGTCCTGAGGAGAGGAAAATCTGTGGGTAGGGTCAAAAGAAAAGGATCAGGAAAAGGTGGATGAGAAAGCAAGAGATCAGACTTTGTTTTTAAAGATGCTCTCTGTCTTTGAGCCATCTGCACTAGGCAGGGCAGTCACAAACAGGGCTCTTGGGCTGTACCCAGCCAACTCCAGCAGTCCCTGGGACCTGCTGTCCTGTCTCAAGCCCACAGTTTGTCCCACCTGACTGAAAACAGAGACAGGTAGATGTAGTTCTGGGGGGTAGATGCCTGCAGTGCAAGCATCCCAGATGGAGCAAGGGGAATCCACCCTCATGACTAAGTATGTACGAGCAGGTGCCTGAGAGGATACCTGGCTGCATGTTCTTGTCTTGCTCACAGGTCAGGCCAGGGCAGGCCCAGGGCTCTAAACTGGCCTGACCCACTACATTTGCAAAGAGTGCTGTGCAGTGAGGAGTCCTGAGAGATATCTCCCAGTGGATGGAGGTTCAAGGGATGCTTGTTCCTGAGACCAGGAGCTATATCTCTCCTCCTTGGCTTCCCAGCACAGGGCTCTTGGGAGCTTAAACTCCCTTTTCATGCAGCACATCAATAAATTACCAGTTCTGTCCTCAAAGCAGGACAGTTGATAGGAGTGAAGAAGAGACAGTTTGGCTTTCTCTAGGCCGAGGGAAGGAGAGATCACTTAATAAATGCTAGGCAGGGACCTGTGTCTGCAAGGGCAGGCTTGGGCTACAGCACACTGTCAGTGGCCAGACATCCAAGTGATGTTCCAAGCCTGAAGAAGGTAGCTCTGGCTCAGCATGTACACCAGTGTGAGCACACACACCAAAGGGGCACTCTCACCTGCTCCAGCTCCTTTTCTGCCTGGTGCAGGACCTGGGAAGCCAAATCCTGCTGCAGGGTGCTGAAGGAGCACAGAATCTGCCCTAGGAGCTCTAGAGCCACCCGGTTGAATCGTGGAAGCTCAGCTACAAGCAGGGAATTGATGGCAAGATAGGTGTTCATGGCTGCCTCCTCATCGTATGTCACACTGCCCATCTCACTCTTCCGCTCCTGAATCTCCTCATAGTCCAGCAGCTTGTCCAGGCGCTTCTTGACCAGCTGTTGTGGCCCCACTAGCATGTCTGAGAGGCTGCAGAGGGGCTGGCAAACCAGCCTGTCCAGCCGTTGCTTCTGCGGGGTGAGAACATAAATGTTGATGTGAGCCCCTCAGACAGCCCACTGTCTGCACAGAAGACTCATGGACCTGTTGAAAGGCTTGTGTGGAGTGGGGACAATCTGAGATAGCTTTCTCTGAAGGCACCTAAGATGCTGACCAAAGCAAACCCTTGGCAGAGAACAGTCATGCATGCTGTGATTCCATGCAAATTCTCGGGTATGACTCTCATGCACAAGGTCCCATGGGCCAAAGAAGGTTCTGCAGTGACTACCCCATGCAGATTGTAGCATCCTAGTTTGAAGGAGTCCCTCAGCCCAAGGTCTATGTGGTTATCCTGCATAGTTACCCTCCCTCCCCATGCTGGCACTCCCTGGGGACACTAGCATCCAGGTGTAGGGTTCAGACTGCCCAGCCACACTCTCCACTGCTCAGGAATCCTCCTTGGCTGCATTCACCACCTCAAGAAGGAGTCCTAGAGAAGCAGGCAGGGGTGGTGGAAGGAGACAAATGGTGTGCTTTTGGGCTCCCAGAGGCAAGTATGGATGCCCACAAGGTGTGGATAGGTTAGATTGAGGTTTGCTGGCAAACACTTTGAGTGAGTCACATAAACAGTAAGCTTGGTCTCCCATCTGTCTGCATGGCTGACTGTGAACATGTCAGACCCCCGAAGGCACAAAGTCTTTAATGGCCCAGAGCAGCCTCACCTGAGGTCTCCATTTACACCCCTACCCACAGCCCATTTAAGGGCCTTCAGTTGTTACTTGAGTATTGCTATGTGTGAGATGGTTTCTGCTTCTACCTCCTGGGTGAACCTTGGACCTCTGCTGCAGGCAGCTCAGGTCCTGGATCGATCCTTCAAATGAAAATTACAGCTTGTCTCCAGCCCTGGATGGACTTTAGAGATGTGTTCTAGCCATGCCTCCTTGTGTTTCCTGGATGGACCATGGAGATGGTTCTTCATTTCATGTCTTGGGCTGCTGACAGACTCTGTTACCTGCCTCTTTGTGTTCAGGCCCCAGGGAACTGTGCTTGTTGGCGAAGATGCTGCCTGGGTCCTTCTCAGCTGTTAGCTGCCACGTATTGGAGCCAGACTCTGCTGTACCCTGGCAGAAAGTCTAAGAACAATGCCTGGCTGTGACCCTGAAGGAGATATACAGGGAAGGAGCACTCACAAACTCTGGGAAAACAGTGCAATGGAGATACTCTGCAAAGCGATGGTACTGTTGGGCAGGTCCTTCATCAATCTGCAGATCACACTTGTGTGGGGTGGGCAACAGGAACGCCTGAAAGGGAGAAAGCCATCAGACATGACCTGCAGAAGCTGCCCAGCACCAGCTAACCTATCTGTAACCCATGCCTGTGCTCCCAAAATATGCCAATGCCCCAGCCTGAGTGCTTTGTGTAGCAGCCTAGAGGGATTGATACCCTGGGCTACTCTTGCCTGTACACCAGGGAGCTCACTCAGGTGTTAACAAACCTCTCCCTTTGAGCAGGGGTCATGACCCAGCTTGCAAGGTGGCAAGGCCACCCTGTGGCCCCAGGCAGTCTGCCCCATCTTGATGTTACTTGATGCTTTGATGCTTGGCTTTGGGGCTCCAGCATCTCCATGGAGTTTCTTGTATTTGTGTACAAAATCTTCCCACCAGCTCTGCATGGAGAGTGAGACTGGTGGGAAAGGAAAGCAGTTAGGGATGGCTTGGGTAGATGATCCTCTGCTTTGAGAGGCTTTGGTCTAATGTTAACACCACAGGCAGCACCTTCCTTCCTGCCTGGAGACAGATTTTCAATCACCATCTCTATATCCAGAGAAGAGAGCACTGAGTTCCCAGAGCTCTAGACTGGTGCTGGTGTCAAGGGAAGCCTGGGCTCAGCTTCAGTGCCTCTTGAAGCACTTCTCCTGCAGTCAGCCCTGGAACAGCAGGGGCAGTTTGATTCTCATCAACTGTGGCTGCCATGGGTCTCTGAGAATGCCCTGATCTCTGTCCTAAATCCTGTCTTAACATGTGGTCATGTTTAGGACACACTTCTTTTGCTGTCCTCCTTGCCTCCTTTCTAGTCCTCCTTGCCACAGGAGGGACTGGAGACAGACATCTAAAAGGGAAAAAGGATTGATCCTTTGAGGAGCTGGGGACAGCTCTGAGATGTGTGCTTTTTCTCAAGCCTGCAGGGGCTCCTAGACAAGCAGAGGTAGCTGTGATGATCTTAAAAAATTGCTGCTCATTGTGTTGGGGGCACTGGTACAGACAGATACAGAATAGGGAACTGCCAGTCAGAGCAAAGAGAGACTAAGCTGTACCTGCTCCATGAGAACATACCTCCACTGGCTCCTCAGGATGTCTTTGAGAAGCTTTCAGAAGGAGAGAGGGCATGCATGCAGCCCCACCTTTCCCCACTAGCAGCTCCTCTGAAGCTGCATCCAAGCTCCAGCATGACTCCTAACCACAAGTTATTATCTAGGCTGCTCAGACTACTGGCAGACAATTGATATTCTGGCTGAAGGCAAGAAGCTGGCTTACGGAGATGCAGCTGACTGAGGGGCAGTGCCAGGTGGGTTCTGAGGAGCACTTAATGTCCCAAGGAATGATCATGCCCTGTTCTGCTAGCTGATGACACATCTCACCATCATGCAGATTGCCATCCTCATGCGTTGTATTCTAATCCAATTTTATCCATTCTTTAAGCTACAGGGAGTCTCTCTGTCCCCTTGTCCTCCTTCCCATCCCTGTATGTCAGTAGTTTCACGACAAGGTCTTCCCAGCCCTTGAATTGCTGCTTTCTGAACCCACTGCCATTTCCTGAGACTTTCCTGGTAACAGTGTCTGGGGATTTCAGGGTTTGCCATTGCTTATACTTTCACTTCCCTCAAAGGCACCAAGGGATTTCCGTAAGAAAATCACAGCAACTCCTCAACCAGGTCATTTCAGAAGGGAATCTTGCTGTTTCCTTGATTTGGAAACACTTCTGCCTTATACCAGTTATGCAAGAATTCCCAGGCTGAACAGCACTTAGCCTTCTCAGCTACCTAATGCCATGAAATTATGATCAGTTTAAGGACCAATTAGTCTCAAATGACACCCAGCTCAGACTATGTCAACAAAGCCTTGACTTTGTTTTAAGCTCTGCTGGATCTGAGCGATCCCCCAGCACATCTTTAGCAGAGAAAGGCAAGTCATTGAACAACCCCAACTGACACTGGTTTCAGTAGGGTTTGAAAGTATTCTGCAACCCAAGGAAGGGTTCCTGAGATGTGGGCCAACCCTCTTAGATGTTATCAGATTTTTACCTCTAAATGGCCCAGGTAGGATGCCACGTTCTCCTTCAGCACAGCCACGCTGGAAGCCACACATTGGAACTTCTCCTCCAGGTCATCATACTCTCTGTCCTCGGTCTGTAAGGCAAGGGGCAGCTTATCCCCAGCATGGGCAGGCCAGGCAATGTCTCAGGCAGGGCCAGTGACTCTCACTGCGTAGTACTTAGGCACTTGCTTAAAGCTCACAGTGTTGGGGACAGGCAAGTGAGACCCTGAGAGGCTCTGGGAATTTGAGAAGGGCCAAGATCTAGGATGCTTAGGCTGCGTGGAGAAAGAAGGCTTTTGGTGTGATTGTGATGCTGGAGAACACGAGGATCCCTCCTTTCCCTAGAGCGCCTGAGAATCCTGTGGGTCCTTTGGGGGACCAAAGCACTCCCCTACAGTGCTCGGAGGCAAGAAGCCAGGTGTGCACCTGCATCCCTCCTCTTCTGCCGGGCTGGACTGGCGCCAAGCTTAAGCTTCTGAGGGACGCGGCTGTGGCTCCTGTGACAGCCTGAGCCACTGGGTGTCAGCATTGGCCGCATCACCTCGGCTCTGCTCTCCTGCTGCTGCCAAAGCTCTCCGGCGACAGCAGAAAGCTCCAGAAACGACCCAAGCTGAGGCAGCAGGTCTGCAGGAGGTGGAGTGTGGGCTGCTCACCTTGGCCACGATGCCAGCCTCCTGCATGAGGAGCCTGCTCAGCCGGGTGGTCTTCTTGGCGATGGAGTGAGTGTTGAGGCGCGCCAGGCGCTCCCGCAGCGTCAGCTGCTCCGCCCTGTTGTATTTGGTTGCTGCCTCGGGTGGGGGCACACAAGGTGGGAGGGAAAAAGGTAAGGAGAGTAAACTTGAGGACAACATCCTCAGCAGCCTGAGCAGGCAACACAGGTGAGCAGCAGCGAAGGTCACAGGGCTGACAAGTGGTGATCAACAGGATAAGCACAACACACATTCGAAAAGGGCAGCCTATGGGAAAAGTGCAGTGAAAACCAAAAACAAAGAGGGAGCTGCTGTTTGAGGGGAGCTTGATTTCCTCTATCCCAAAGTCAGGGCTTTTCCTGTCTGTTCCCCAGCTCCAGGAATGCTTAGTGCTTAGTGCACTCCATGCCATGCTGCTCCTGCAGCCTCCAGTCTTGTCCAGAGTGGCATTTGGACCAGAGAAGTGGCCCGAACTGCCTGCACCGTGCCAGCAGCTGCCTGCAGGAGTCAGCAGCTCCACCAGGCAGGATAGGTGGAGAGTAAGAAAGCTCTGAACTGGTTTAAGTGGGAATTAATGCAACACCAAGAGCAGACTGCTGGGACTGGGATGGGGCTTCCAGACCCCATGCCCCATGCCTTCACCATGCTCCCCACCTGTGCCATGCCCTCTGCCCACTCACCTACTTCTCTGCGCCGTTTGTACTCATTGATGTTGGCATTAACTTGGACCATAGCTTGGACGGCTGCCTGCAGGGCTGGGTAGGCACTGGTACTGGTAGGGGTGTTCTCCAGGATCTTCCCCAGCAGCAGTGGGTATTTGGTGACCCTCTGCACTGGCATCACCAGGAAGAAACTGAGGTCCGATGCACCTGTGTGAGCCCTAATGGAGAGGGAAATTGCTCAAGGCTGGCATGGAGGACTGCTTGCCTGCCCTGTCACTCCTCCCAGCTCCTCTGCAAGCATTTTAGGGAGACAGCAGCCCCTCTCTAGTTACAGGGGAGCTTTGCTACCTTGGACCCACACAGGAGCTGTGCTCAGCAGCAATGAAAGGTTCCTGGCTATGACTCCCTGTCCCCTGCCAGCTGCAGGGCCACTCACCCCGGGAGCACTGGCATGGGGACGCTATCCCCACCAGCCCCGACGGCAGTGCCAGCCCCAGGCAAGTGTCCTGTCCGCCTGAACAGTGCTGCACTTGTTTAGCTGGGAGGCGTGGGATGGGCACTTGCTCCAGTGGCAATGGGGAGGGAGAGTGAGGGCAAAGCAATGTGTGGGCAGGCTGCAGGCAGGACTCTTCTTCTATCTGCACAAAGCATCTTCATTTGGGAGTCACATCACCTGTGCCTTCAAATAGCACCAAATCTCAGTATGTCCTGTGCTGCCACTCCTGCTTACCCTGGCTCAAACCACGTTTGTGACACCTTGGCAGTCCATGAGATGTTTGGGAGGTCCCTTAAGGCCTCTTTGGTGGCGTTGGGGAACATGGGCCATCCATAGGCACAGCCTCTTAGACTGTTGAGCTAGCAGGAACTGTGAGTGACATCCTATCCCTTGTTTTGGAGCCCATGATATAGGACCGCAAACTTGCAGTGCTCCTTTGGTAAATGGTGCCAAGGATGTGCCAGAAACTACACCAGGCAATGCCACAAAGGTGATGGCCATGATACTAGGCTCAGCCTCGTAGCATGTACTCATGCAGGTAGCTTGCCCAGAGAGAAGAAGGGAAAGATCAGTACGAAAAACAGGGAGAGGGAGGTGGTACCCTCAGCAGCAGACACCTACACTGTTGCTTTCAGGGTCTCCAAGATCTCTTCCTGCAGCCTGGGGTCCTTGTGGTAGCTCTCCACCAGCAGGAGGGCATGATCATAGCTGGCACAGTAGATCTTGTAGACAGTCTCCATCTCATCCTTGAACTCCTGGAACAGAGTGCCTGGGAAAGGAGAGTGAGGCTGGAAAGGATGGTCCTTTCATATGTTCTCAGAAAAGTGGAGGTTTCTCTGCAGGCTGCTAGAAGGATGAATCCAGCAGAGCAGTTCCAGTGGTTTCAGTCAAATATGCCAGTGCAGTTCTCTGCACCTTGTGCACCTCAGCTACACTGGGAATGATGCTGTCCTGTTCCCCCCGGTCATTTTCTAAAGGCTGGGCATATCTGCCTTGCCCCTGTGAAGTGGACAGGAGTGGCTGCTTGTGGATGGTGCTGTGCAAGCAGCACTGCTTCCTGGAGCTAAGGGAGGTGCAGAAAGTGTCAGGGCAGGTGGGCTGGGGGCTGGATTCAGGCACAGTACCAGGTAATGGCACTGCCAGCACCAGAAAAGGCATGGGTAATTGTGGATCAGCCCTCAGCACTGCATCACTTACTGATGCAGAGCAGCTGCTCATGCTCCTGGGTGGCCATGGCCTCAAGACCCTTCAGAAACCGTCTGGAGACGTGAAGGATGTCATCGATGTTAGAGAAGAGTCCCTCCAGGTCAAGCTCAGGCAGCTGAAGGGAACAGAGATGCCTTAGGGTAAGTCAGATACATCAGAAAAAAGTGGACCATGTGTTCTGAGGCACTCATACCCTCCTGACCACTCTTGTCCTTCCAGTTGTCCTAGGCAACACAGAAGGAGATGGATCAATGCTCTGTTTCAGGAGTCATTAGGGATGCTGAGACCTGACTGTGTTCCTGAGTGGGGCAATGAGGTTTTCCTGTGTTACAGCTGCAGGGTTAAAGCTGTAGGATGGCTATCCTGGGTCAAAACCAACGTTCATCCAACCTAAGACCTCAGCTGAAGAAGGGGAGCTGAGGAAGGTGGAAGATGAATACGTGGTGACCTCCCTACAGTTATGTAGGCATCTTGCAGCTCTTGACAGATTCGCATACAGTCTCCAGCCCCGGGGTAGGGGGATGTACCCCCTCTCACCTGCTTTTTCTGGAGATGTGCCCGGATGTCCAATACACAGAACTGAATGTTGTGGACATAACTGGCCTCAGTGGTGATGAGCTCCTCCACAGCCAGCCGCTGGTTCAGCTCCATTTTGTCGCATGGTACCACCTCCTCATAGACCACCTCCTCAGTCTCAGCTGTGTCCTCAGCATCAGGCTTTACCCCGTGGGTGCTTGCCATCTCAGCAGAACACTCTGCAGGGGGTGGCAGAGGGTTAGAGACAGGCTGTAGCAAGGGCAGCCCCAGGACCAGTGTTATGGTACCAAATTTAGCTCAGTGCCCATGTTCCCTCTCATGTGCTGGGAGTACTTCCAGCACATCCCCGGAAACACTCAAGCCATCTGCATTTACAAGGGAGGTGTCATATTATAAACAACAAAGCCCTGCAAGCCAGGAGCGGGCTGGCTACGAAGGGCAGACACCCACGTATGGCAGGCACACACACACACATGCCCAAATTCCAGCAGCACATGCAGAGAAGAGAAGCCTCAGTTGCAGGCAGGAACCCAGCAGCACTCGCCCATCACTGGGACTGCGCAGGTGCTGGTTCCCAGAAGCAGATCAGGGTTTGCCATCTCTGCTCCCACTCCTTGCTGCCAGAGCTAATTGTTCCCTCCCTGCCTTGGCTGCTGGCACCTGGCGTGGTGCCTTGCCTTCAAGAGTCCTATTCAAAGTACAAAGAATGTTTTTGGAGCCCTTGAACAAGACTCTTCTGTGGCAGGGAGAGATGATTTACAAGTGACAGGGATGGGGGGAGAAGCGGGCAAAGCCTTGGGCATCTCTGCCAGAGACACAGCCCCCAGTGTGCAATGTCTGTGCCCTGCCCAGCACAGCCTGCTCCTCTCTCCTCTGCCTGCAGAGAGCAAGAAAATTTAGAGCTGATTCATGCAATTTCCTTTTCGGGGAACACCCTCTACTCTGACTGATACTGAGGAGGATGGAGCAGCTCCCAAAGCATCATGGATAGTGCTTGGTCCCAGGCAGGAGGCCTTGAGGGAGAGACAGCACAGCCCACGCCAGCCCAGCAGACAGCTCAGCTGAGTCCAGGCCCTGGCCGAGGCAGGGATGCTGCCAGGTGGCCTGTCGGTGGAGCCTGTGGAGGAGGTGGCTTGGTATGCTAAAAGCAAGACAGCGCAAGCAGCAACACAGGGAAGGCAGCTCTGTCTCTGCTGCTTGCCCAACCAGTGCCAATCCCCACACCTGACTGTCAGATAGGCCATCACATGCCACATCCCCACTTTAGAGGCTGCAGTCCCGGCACCTGCAGAGGGAGCAGGGAGAGGGATTGACAGGGCAGGCCAAGTCTCCACTTGGGGATGGGTCCAGCTAGCAATCAGGTGATGCTATTGCAAGCACCAAGCTGTGTGAATGTCACCTCCTGGTGCATGTCCACTGCTGCACTGGAGGAGAGCTGGGCTTGGCAGAGCAAGAAAATGCATGTGAGAAGGTATGGGACTTTCACATGCCTTACGGGGACATGTTACCCTGCCAGCTGTCATCCCTGTGGATTTGGCTGCTGCCCCTGCCTGTGACATGGCATTGGCCACTACCAGACACAGGGAGTAGGAAACACTCTCCTGTGCCCCTTGGGTGTCTCAGAGGCACCCAGACAGAAGGATGTCCTTCACGGACTGTGGGATAGGCCTAGTGTCCTCTGCCTGTGACTGATACCCAAATCCTCACTCAAAGGAAGGGCTGCAGTGAAGGTAAGAGGAAAGTGAGAGACGTCAGAGAGACCCTGAAGCTCAGGGACATGCAGCCACTGAGATGTCACTGCTTGCTTCAGCAGCATCCCCCAGAGCATGTAACTGCTTTAGGAGGTTGTCCCCAGGCTGAGGAAACCTCTTCTGTCCCCTCACCCCCTTGGCCTGAAACATCATTGAACAGGGGAATCATTGCAAAAATGAAAATGAAGTATTTCTGGGCAGCGCAGGACCAGACAGGGAGAGCAGGAGCAGGTGTCATTCCCCAGCCGCCTGCGTTTGCCATGTCGCCTCGGTGGCTCCCAGCATTCCTGTCCGCGACGCGGGGAGAGGCAGCGTCCCCAGCCAGCACCCCGCGACCCGCACCAGAAGATGTGGTGCTGCCGGCTCAGGGCCCGCCGCTCCCACGGCAGTGCTACCCCCTCTGCCACCTGCTGCCCCGGCGTCACCTCCGCGTCCCGAAGCCCCGGCTCTTACCTGCGGAGAGGCAGCGGTTGGTGCCGGGCAGCTGCGCCCGGCTGCAGCCGCGCTCCTGCCGCCTGCGAGGAGTTAATGATAAACAAGCCGCGCCGGAGCCGGGTGGCACGGCTGGCGTGGGCAGGACGGGCAAGACCCTGGCACGGCTGCGCTTCCGTGGCGGGCGAGCCCCTGGCACGTGTGAGCCCCTGCCGCGGGGTATCGGCCCCCTGCTCCCATCCAGCGCAGGGAGTTGGGCCGCGGGCGGGCAGCGGCGGTCAGATGAACGGCGACGCGATCCCTGCGCAAGTCCGTGGCGGCGGAGGGCTGGCGGCCGGCCAGGCAGCAGGGCTGGCAGCGGCTGTTCGCCGCCTCCGCCGGCAGCCGGAGCTGCGAGGGAAGCGGGCAAGGAAAAGCGACCCGAGGGAACTGCGGCAGCAGTGGGCCGATGGGAGCCCGTCATCTGCAAAAGGAGCTACATCCCAAGTGCCGCACCTGGGTCTGTGTTAGCCCCCATCGCAGGAGCCGCAGCCCCTTCTTTTCCCCCTGTCCATCTCAGTGTCCATACCTCCATTCCTGTGTCAGCAGCCCCCAACCATGGGGCAGTACAGCCCCCAGCACAGCAACCCCCAGGATCTGGTGGTCTGTGCCGGGTGGCAGCCCTGGCTGAGGAGCAGGGGATGCATTGGCTCACTCCTGCTGTAAATAAAGTTCTCTGTGTCTTTATATGGCCTTGCTACAAGATCCAGTGCATTGCCACCTCAGTGCTAGCCATGGGAGCCCGGCTGATGCCTTGGTGCTCCCACATCCCACCCATGAATGCACAGGCTTCTGCCTGTGTTATCCCGCAGGCAGGGGTGCCCCCAGCCGCATGCCCCTCTGCTCTGCCATCTCCTCTCAGCTGGTCAGCCACAGAAAAACTTCAGAGCAAACAGAAACAAAAACATAACCAAGGAAGTGGTTGCACAGATTGGGACATTGGGAACTAGTGGATGTTTGGCACGAAGTTGTTTTTCACTTGTGAGGTGTTTCCATCCTTACAAACAAGCTATTGAGGAGAGGCTGATCTGCAGCCAGCTCCCACAGCTGGGAGCTCCTCTTCGGCCTGGCCACAGGGAGGGGATGGCAGCGCCTGGGTTTTTCTAGGTTGACCCATAGTGTCTGAAACGTGTCACAGCTAAAAGGACTTCAAGTGTTTCAGTGACTCACACAGGTCACAGGCAGTGTCTGTGTCTAAAGCCAAATCTTCTCACAGGCTAGGATGAGCTGTTTAGTGCAGCCCTTCTTTCTGGTTCTCTTGCTAGGAGTGTGAGTCTGCCATCCCAGCTGAGGTGCAGGGTCTGACAGGGGCTGGGCAGGAGAGCATGGGGACCTGCACACATCTACCCCACTGGCTCCCACCCAGTGCTGGTGCCAGGAAGGCCAGTCTGCCTCACTACCTTCCCTGCCTGCATCCTGTCCTGCCCACAGAGGGGATGAGTGCAGCTTGTGGGGCTGAGCTGGGGACCCCAAGGCAAGAGCATGAAACCATTCACCCTTGTCCCTGCACTGAAGGGATGCTGCAGCACAGCGGAGAAGTTGTGGAAGGCTAAGAAGAGCAGCCACATCACAAGAAGAGCCAGGGATGTGGAAAGGCAGAGGTATAAACACCTAGGTAGATCTTCAGTGGAGAAGCGAACACACAGCAGTATCTCCTGTCCTGGGTGGCTGGGATAAAGCCACCTCATGAGAGGCTGGTGCCAATATGGGCTTATGGAAAGTCATCTGCATGTGGCTAGGTAGCAAGGGTTTTACCTGGCTGTGGCCCTGGGAACACAGATGTCCTTCTTCCCTTGCAGATGACAGCAGAGATTCAGTCCTCCTCTAGGCACTTTCTGAAGCTGCAAAACACCTGGCCAGGCAGCCTTTGGGCTGGCATCACAGTGACGTCAGTTCTCCAGTTCCATCCCTGAGCAGGGGCTCTGGCTTCTCTGTCCAGTGAAGCCATCATGCCTTGAAGTTCATCACCATCACTTTGTCTCCCATCAGCATCTTGTGACTCATCATGCCATGGCACAAACCACGCTCCCACAGCTGCTGACAGAATCTGGCGGGGCTGCGTTCCCCCCTCAGACATCATCCTTGCCACACTAGGGCCAGCACAGTAGGAAGGCATCCCTGGCTACCTGCTCCACCCCAGCCAGCTCACACTACAGGTGTTGCCTGGGGCATATTTCCCATTCCAGTTGTTTCTCAGATGCTGGTTAACCTGGCTCCAGTGGATTCCTTGCAGGGTAGCCTCACTGTCAGTCCCTGTGGGCAGCAGCTGACACCTCCTTCTCCCAATGTGAGCTGCTTCCTTCCTGCTGTGCCACTGGCCCCACACTCCTCACTGCCAGTTCCAGGGCTGGGGCTACTGCAGCTCTGTTCAACTTGTCACAGTGAGTAGTGCCACAGTGCTGTCAGCACCCCAGGGTGCCCCAGGGAGGTGTGAGAGCAGGCCGGCTGCCCTAGCCTGGCTCTCCTCACATGGAGATATCTCAGCATCAACACCCTTGTGGGCAGCCAGCACTTCTACCCTGCCAACATGAAACCTGTCAAGCAGTGGCAGGGCATGGGACCACATGAAGAACCATATGTGGGAGCCTGCACTCTGCTGTGGAGGGTGGCAAGGAGGCAGGACTACCTCATCTCACAACAGGACCAGGTTTGTGTAATCTCATTGCAAAACTGTTTTTGCACTATGATTCTCACAGAGCAAATTCCATGGCACCACCCAGCCCTCTTCATACGCGTCACCAGGGCAGGAATGCTCTGCCAGCTCTTTTCTGGCAGTATTAAAAGTAACCTCAGGCTGCTGGTGGGACATGGGACTCCAATAACACTCCTCATGTGACAACCACAGAGCCAGTCCAGAGGCTGGAGCAGGTATGCTCGATGGTGGTGGGCTCTGGCTCAAAATAAACATTGTGGTAAAGGCACCAGCAAAAGGAAGGCAGCTTTGCAGGGCTGGAGGCTGCAGCTGCCTGAGCCAAGCCTCAGGCAGGAACATGTAGCTGCCCAATCTGGGAAGAAGGTATCATCTCAGCCAAGAAGGTTATCATTACCCTTCTATGTCTCACCCCAAACTTCTGCTGGCTCCTGGAAAGCCATTTGCTGTCAACAAGAATTTTCCCAGCTACTCAGAACCTGAAAGCTCAAACTGTTCAGATGAAAGCTGAAGCCATCAGAGGGCTCTCTGGGAGCACAACAGAGATAAGCTTTGAGTTAGTCAGAGCTTGCTCAGAAAATAAACACAACTTCCAGCCATGTGAAGAAAGCACAACAGTTCAGGCTATGCCTAATAACAGCAGGCAGGGGTTCCACTCCAAGCTGCAGGTTTGCACAGGAAAGTTACATTTCCTCTATTTAATGTTTTCCATTATTACTGTTCTTTGGATTTCTTTCCTGTCTTGAAAGGAGTTTGTGGCCACACGCTGCTATCACAGCCATTCATGGTGGAAATGAAAACATGGGAGGAAAATAGCAGCTCAAGAATGTGCTTGCAGGTGTGTCCTAATCATTAACTTCTTCCCACACTGCAGGTCTAGGAAGTGGACTTTGCCTCCAACACCCTTGCTTGTGTATGCTGAGCAAAGCAGGGGAATTTGAGCTAAGGTGCTAGGTGAAGGAGGAAAAAGCCTGTGAATTGAAGGTGTTTATTCTGCTGAGATGGCCATCAGCATGAGGAGCTCCTGAGAAACCAGGTGGATGTCATTCCTTTTGCTTCCTTCTTCTCAGCTAACATAACCTCTGCTTAAATCTTCCATGGGAGGGAAGGATAGTGTGCAAACCTGCTTGGGACAATCCCGTCTACGTACTTTAGCAGGGCTCTGCTGAGGGCCTGCTCCTAAGCAGGCAGAAATTGTGTTAGCTTCAGCAGTCTGGAAGGAGCTGCAGGCTCCAGCCTCATGGCTGGGAGGCACTGTCTGCAACACAAGGCAGAGCACAGCCTAAAAATAAACAGATAGAATCTGATCCAAGTGGAATAAATGAAGAGCCAGCTCTGTATTTCTAAGAGGGCCTTTCTATTTATGGACCTTAGGCAGACCTCCTTCACAGAGAAGGCTTCATCCCTTCTTGGCTTCTCTGAGGCTGCAGCAGCTCAAGTCTCCTGTATCCATAGCTTAGTCCTTGAAGCTTCATGTCCACCAGCCTCTGTGGTACTTCCCTCCTCCGATCGAGTTCTGCTGCCTTGCATTGCTCTTCTTACCCCAAGACCTCCATTTCTCTCCCAGAGCTGGTGACTGTGCATTTCACTCCTCTGTCCTGTGTTCCTATTATTAGCTGATGGTGAGGGTAGCTCAAGGAGAAAGCCAAATGCTAGTTTGGGAGCACTGAATGCAGAAGTATTTGCTCTTCTGCCCAGGGCAGTATCTGCTCTCTCAGGACCAGTGTGAAGCAGTGCTCTGCTGGGAGCCCTCTACCATCTCATGCTTGAAGAACCAGCTGCTGATAGTTACTCTTTCATTCTTCCCATAGTGCAGGGATGCTGGTGGCTGCTTTTATTGTGGATATCTCTGCTGCTGCTGGATAGCAGTTTGCTGGGGACCACAATTACTCAGTGAACAAACAGGTTATTTTGTAAGGGTTGTGGTCTGCAAGGTTACACATTCCATCTCTGCCCATCAAAGACACATGCACTTGGCCCTTCTTGGGGGACAGGACAGGTACTTAGTCCTCACCTTTGCTCTGGTTCAGCCTGTAAAGCCATGGCTGAGCAGCACATAGAGGTGTGTGCAATTCATGGACACCTAGGCAGGGATGCCAGGGAGTGAGGGTGGTGACTGCAGCACCTCACAGCTCTGAGAGGAACAACAAATGTCTCCAGACCAGTCCAGCCCTAGCTGGGACCACCAACACCCCATCACAACAGGGCAGTGTCAGTGACAAAGCTCCATGCCCAAAGCATCCCACCAGGCTAATGCACCATTCCCACCAAGCACCTTCTGCTTGGAGTGAGACATGAGAAAAGTAAGAACAGTTTGGAAAATTCTAGTGGTTTATGCTGATTAGTCATTTCCACTGATCAAACCAACATCTTCTCCCTGCCTGACTCGGTACAGTTTCTGCTCCTGCCGAGTCATTACCGCCACCCACCCGCAGAGATGGAGCTCCACCGCCTCCTCCCAGCAGCACGCCAGGCTTTTGCTCTGGGCCACCCATGTGCCCAGGCACCCTGCTGCCCACCCCATCCTTGGGTACAGTTGCTTTCCTGCACATGGTGAGGTCACAAGAAGATAAGCAGAGGCACATCCCCTTGAGATTCACCCTCTCCTTCGGGAGCAGGTACCTCTGGAGTCCCACCAGCACCCGCTCCTCCAGGCAAATTCCTGCAAGAGTGGTATTATTCTGGAGTCACTGAAATAGCTGCTGCCTGCATGGGAGACGTTGCAGGAGCTGAGTTCTCTAGTTTGATAGAGAAAAGGAGGGTGGGAAGGAGGCAAGAGCAGTCCTTTGAAGCTGCCAAGCCAGTTCTTTAGCAGGCTCTGCATCCCTTGTTCCACTGACGCAACTGGGAGTGCCTCTGCCTTGACAGGGCTTGAGTCTGCCGCAGGCAAGCATAACAGCAGCCCCCAAGAAAGGGATCATCGTGTGCTGTTTCACTACTGAAGGAAGAAACCCAGCCCAGGAATATTAGCCCATAGCATAGTAAGGACACCTCAAGCAAAGATCTTTCAGTAAGCCACCAGCTCATGCACTGCCAGGAAGACTTGTGCAATGGGCTGGGGAAGCCCATGGCCAAAATCCTTTTCAGGTGAGCAGCCTAATGCCTGGGCTTCTGCTTCCTTTTGTGAGCAGACAAACATCCAAGCAGGGAGAACTGGATGCCTACAGTGAAGGCCATGGAGAGATAGGGCTGGGAAGCTGCTTGGCATTAAAGGAGGTCTGGCTGCAGATCCCTAACAGGATATTGCTGGTGAGGCTGCCACATGCCACTGCTCAGATGACAGAGAGATGTTGTCTGAACAAATGCAGAAGGGGTGAAAAGATGCCAAGGTGGAAGGAGAGATTGAAGGGGAGAGGTCAAGGGATCCCTGGAGTCTCAGTAGCAGTGGAGAGGCTGCATGACCAGCTCATGGTGTTGCCCACACGCCCTCCTCTACCCACCTCCTCACATGTTAACAAGGAAAATGCTTTGCTGGGGTGGAGTTAGCTGTGGAAAAAAATCAACTGCCAATACCATGGCATACAAAAGGATGGCCAGGAGTCCTAAGTGCTGGTGGCACTGAGGTCTGTCAACTGTCTCCCATTCAGCCTGGGCACCATATGCCCAGGCTCTGTGTCCCCACACAGTTCAGCATGCTCCTTCTCTCCACTGTACCTGTCAGGTCATCCCAACTTTGGCAACGTGGAGCTTCCTGCCAAACCAGCAGCACCCAGCCAGTCACTGCCAATGTGCCGTGCCAGCCAGTCGCTTCGGCTGAAAGCAGAGCTCCCCTGTACGTCAGCCAACCATTGCTTCCTCTCCTTCCCTGAAGCCACAAGATGACTGCAGCATCAGAGCGACATCTCCATTATTAATGTGAGCAGACGAGATGCCAGCAACAGCTCCTCCTCCTGCCCTGACTCACCAGCCCATACCCCAGCTGCAGTTCTTCACCCCAGGCCATGATGGTGGAGAGCCACCAGCCTTGACACCTAGTTAGATTTCTCTGCCAAAGCTTGGGTCCTGCTTTTTGCCAAGGGGGATCACTGAGCCACTCAGCAAGGATGGTCTGCTGGGGTGTCCAGTGAGATGTCCAGCCATTTGGATACAGTGCTGAACAGGAGGGAGAGAGGAAAAACCTGCTAGGGCAAATCAGTTGTTACAGGCATGAAGAGAGACAGAAGCAAAGGGATGTTACCTGTGGAGAACCATCGACTGTGTCCAGAAATGATCTAAAAAGGGGCAGGGGTAGCAAAGTGATCTGGTTTGTCACCAGCACTGAGTCCTTTAGAGCAGACCAGACAAGACCAGGCTGTGAGGAGCTGCCAGAACCCCTTCCCTGAGTGATAGGACAGTAAGGCAGCCAAGCAAACACAAGCAAAGGCAAAGAAAACATACAGTCTTAATGTTGGTAGACAAGTGATGGGCTCTGATCAGTGCATCTCCTCCCAGGAAGGTGATCTTGGGAGTAATGTTAAATGATGTTTCAAAAATATCTGGAGCAGAGAAAGAAGAAAATTCAGTGTTGGAAGTGTGTAGGAAAGAAACAGAGGGTGAGAAAGGAAACGCTGCCACTGTGTAAGCCAGTGATCTGCCTACACTCAGGAGCCTGCACGTGGATTTGGCTCTCCCCATTCCCTCCATCTCAAGAAGCATATGAAAGAGAAGGGAAGCAGGAATGACCCAAGTGCTGTAGCAGCCTCTGGAAAAGTGATGACAGAGAGGGTGTGATACAGATCTGCACCATCCTGGGAGGCATGTGAGGGTATGGAGGGATAGTTACTCATCATCTCTTCCAGTACAGGCTCCAAACTACCTGGAGGGGAACTGAAAACAAGGAAAAGGAAGTGGAAGTGGTTCTCAGTGTGATGTATAGTTAAACTGGGTGGCTTCTCACCACAGGATGTGACAGATGCAAAATGTTTAAACAGGAACTGGATGAATTCATGGAAGAAAAATCATTTGGGTTATTAAATACAAAGAACCAACAACTCTTCCTTAAGGTGGGAAAATCGGCGGGAGCAGGGGGACTATTCTCAGGAAGTCTTACTGTGCCCTTACTCTGTTCTTCTGTAAACATCTGCCACAGGCTGCAGCTGGAGCCAGGATATTTGCCTAGAGAAACTGTTACATGGTTCTTAAATTTTGTCAAACCACTGCCCCGAGATGAAGCCACAGATCAGGCAGCTCCCTGGGAGCATGGCACACTGTGTCCTCACCCTTGAGTTGCTCAGGCTGCTCCAGCTGCAGGTTCAGCAGGGAGGCAGCCTCACCCCCAGGGTTCAGCCTGACCCGTGCTGGATGCTGGACCAGACCTAGCACAGCAAGATAGTCCCATTCCCTTTGTCTTGAAGAGAACATTTCATAACAATAGGCTGAACTTCACTATTTTTCTTGAAACGATTTTTTGAGTGCCTCACCACAGGGAACATCCCTCTGCCTGGCCTCCTCTGGATCTCCTCTGGATTTTCAGGCAGCATATAGCCTAAAGACAGCAAACATTTCTGCTGCTGGCAACCCTTTGGTGATGTCCTTGAGACAAAGGAGGAGTAAAGAGCCTGAAAATGAAAGGATACTGCAACACAAGTTTTGGTCATGAAAGAAAAAAACAAACAACCAAAACAAAAAACAACCAAAACCAAAAAACCAGAAACAAACAAACAAAAAAAAAACCAAAAAAAAAACCCACTTAAAAAATTCCTTTGATAGAAATTGGTCCCACCTCTTTCATCAGCCCACAAATCTGCATGCACATCTCCACTCCACTGCTTAATGCTCACAAGAGCTGCAATTAGCTCCAAGGTGGCCGGAACTGGCTATTTGGACACGGCAGCTGACTCCCCAGTGTCTTCTGTTTGCCCACTGCCATGCAGTCTGATGATGTGATCTGATGACTGCGATAGCCAGGCAGCCCTGCTGAATTCAGTCTGAGTCTGGAGATTTCAGAACATTGTCTCCAGTTCCTCAGGGTGATAAAGCAGACCTCACAGCAAGGGCACACAAAGAGATGCTGTCATGTGCCTAGAGTTCCCTGCAATGCACCAGTTCTCAGCAGCTGATTACCAGCTGCTGCATGGAGAGATGTGGCTCCACTGGCTTTAATGGGAAGACCTGACTCTGGTCTGTCTTGTGTGTTGTTTGGAAGACAGGATCCAGAAGAGGTGAAATAAGGAGAAATATCTATTTTTAGAAACATTTGTTTACAGGATGGTTTTTCACAAGGTTAACTTACAGGGCTTCATAAGTTCCTGAACTGAACACAGCATTCATAGCATGGGTCACTCTGGCAGCTTGGGAAATGAACAGGACACTTGGGGCCAAATGATCCCTTATGTAGTTCCTGTCCCAGCCTGCCATAAGAAACCATCCTGGTACAGCAGTGCAGAGGTGCTGCGGATATCCAGCACCGTGGCTGGCAGAGAGCTCCCACCCAGGACCTGTTCCTGTTTTGACTTAGCGCATTGCTGCTGCAGTTTGTGCTGCAGCATCCATGGGATGCTCTGAGTGCATTGCCCACCTTTAGGCCAGCAGTGATACCAGAGAGAGGAATGTTTTCACCTGCTGTATCCCATGGCTGTGGCAGGTCCACCCTTGGGTGAACATCAACACTCATTTCCTCCCCTCTGGTCTCAGACCTTTATTTGTCCCCTGCAGAGGGGTGGCAGGTCTCATATAACTGAATTTTCCTGGGGAGCTTCTAAACGATGTAAATCACCTGCCACAGACAGCGCGTTGGGTGCCAGCCCTAGGAGCCTGGCCCCGTCATCCTGGGTACCATGAGGGAAGGCATGACTCAACCACAGCATACCTTCCCCTCCTTTGGGGACCTGGGGGGACTCTGTGTCCTGCCTACAGCAGGATCACAAGAGACCTTGTGACAGCAAGGGAACTGCCTCACTTAGGAGAGAGGTGACGAGTCTTGTGCCTGAGTCATACAAGATTTTGATCTGCTCTCCAGGTACCAGAGGCCTCTCGACACCAGGCGAGCAGCACCTGTAATGACAAGCCATCCTTGCAGTGTGACATTCTTGTGCCAGGTGTCAGATGTCACCACACAGATGTGGTCTCACAGACCCAAAGGGGATGGCTGCAGAAGGGAGACAGGGTGCAAGAGTTCCGCCTCACGCAGTGACAACAAAAATGCCACTATTTCCACTCAGTCTCAGTGCCAACAAGACCAAGCACAGGGCAGCAGTTAGCAGAGCTGCATTCCTGTCATGAAGCTGCTCTGGCAGCTGAATCTGGTTGAGGGCTGTCAGAGGTGCCCTCCTGTTCTGTAGCAGAGATCTGTCTCTGCCAGCACCTGTTCCCTTTGGTGGAGGATGATGCAGAGATAGCTTGTGCTGCTCATGATGGAGCTGCAGTCAGTGCAGCGCGGAAGGGAGGCTTGCCCCTAGCTGGGATTGCTCCCACATTTGAGCCAGAGATGTCAGTGAAGCACTCAGCTCTTCATGGCACCCAGATACTTCCCAGGGCACTCAGATGACTGGCTCTGCACCTCTGTGCAGCAGGCAGCAGTTGAGTCTACTGCCAGAAAACACAGTGGCCAAAAGCTGCCTGGCTGTGTCACAGAGCCCAGGTTAAGTTGTCCCCACAGACTCTCAGAGAACCACCAACTGGCAGGGGCTGGAAAAGACCTTTGGAGATCATCCAGTCCAACCCCCCTGCTAATGGAGGTACTCCTAGATCAGGTTACCTAAATTGCTGGCACCCAGCTCTGAGCCTGAAACTGGAGTGTCCCTGGCTGGTTTGGAGCATGGGCACAGAAAGCTGAGAGCTGCCCACAAGATCCTGTAGAGCCATGTCTGTGGTTGCCTGCGTGTTGGCCAGAGCACCTAACATGGACACCTGCTTTTGCAAACCATGGCCTATGTTCCAGACTGAGCTGCTGTTCATTGGTGCTAAAGTTAGCCGAAGACTCACCACTGAAGGAGCCCTTGAAAGAGCTTGCTCTCAAGAGCATCAAAGCAGGGCAGGTTGCTCCCTTTTCATCTGCTCACTCTGCTCCTCTGAAGATAAGTGGGACCCACATGGTGTGACTGCTGCTCTGGAGATGTGAAGCAAGGCCTTGTGCATCAAGGGGCTGATTGATTTGTTAGTGATATTTCCAGTACAGTGGTGACAATAGCATGTGATGAGCCTTTCCCCTTATCTGGCACTTTCCACCCTGTGCTTTTCACAAACGCTAATGAACCAGAGCTCGTGATGGTCTTTGGGGGAGGGGAGAGAAAAAAATCAGGAATAATCAAACAGTATCTCTCAGTCAGTGTTTGTTGTTTGGTTGGGGCTTTTTTGTTTGCTTTTACCTCAGTGAGAATCAGCTTTTGAATTACATAAAAAGCTGTTCCATTGAGTAGAGAAGATATTCAGGCCTGCAGGTGACTGTTGGAAAGGGTAAGATACAAGTGGATCCTACCCTTGGGAGGACATGATCACAAAGGGGTAGGAGCCCCAAGTTACCAGACATAATTTGTCTGGAATCAGGTGCTCTGGTCTGAGTCCAAATCCTGGAATACTTTGCCCAGTAGCATCCCAGTGTATGGCTTCTAGGAGATGGGACAGCACTTGGCATCCATGGGAACTGGTCTCCCGTGAATGTCCCCCTGGATTCAGGAGGGTAGCCTAGGAAATACCATGTTTGAAAATCCAAGAGACATTTACAAACAAGCTCCTGAAGGGATGAGGCTCCCTTCTGCTGTACCATGATATCCAGGCTCTCTGTGGTGCTCTCAAACATGTTTTTCTTTCCAGTCTTGCAAGGAGGCAACTTGCTTTTAAAAAATGAAAGAAACTATAATGTCCTGGCTCCACAGGACTACCTTCATGACCCCTGAGGAAGTGCTGATAAAAGCCACCACATGATGTGCTGTTAGTGATAAAATCACCAGACTCAGCAGCCCTTGATTGGGTCTCTCATCTGCAATCTGCTCGAGTGCTGATCCTCATCCAGAGACAGCCTCTCATGTTTTAAGATTCAGGAGACAGGAGGCAGAAGGAGCGTCCCTGCTGTGGGAGGGGTCTAGGGGACAGAGGAACATAGCCTCTGCTTACAGCTCCGTGTCATTTCTCATCCAATCTTCAAAGAGATCCAGAGCACCTCAAGAAGGAGGTTATGGGGAGCCTGCTGGGATGGACTAGGCCGGGTTGGCTCCTTCCACTGGAAGGCAGCAGTGCCCACACAGCACAGCCAAAGCCTGCAGTGGGCCCAGCACTGAGCTGGCCACATCCTGCACTCCAAGCTCTTGCTTTGCTGCTGTAGCAGACACTGCACCACCTTTAGTTCCTCTTATTCTCCCTGACATCCTAAACCACAGCACGTGGCACGTGTAAACCCATGGTTCCTAAAATGGTTCAAGAAATTATACTTAGGAGGCAGATTTACTCCCAGCTGTATCCTTTTTCATCCACAAGCTGAATTATTTTGCATTAGAGGAGACTCACCTCAGTGATTTGGGCCTGACTGATTCAAGCAGTCTCATAGAGGAAATGTGCCTTGGATGCCAAACACCCTGCACTGGCAGGGTAATTAATTCAAAAGCACCAGAGAAACTGCTGCTGAAGACTTATCCATACCACTTGACATGCAGTGATTCAGCTGGGCTGTCATTTACATCTTTTTTGGCCCACGACTTCTTCAGAGTCTCTTGTCTCACCTCCCAGTGCATCTGCTCAAGTATGCAAAGCAGTTTCTAGTCTGACATCACTGGAAAGTTTGGACCTCAGCTTCACTCTCATTCAGCAAATTGTCCCCAGCAATTATGCGGAAGGAAAAGAGGTGCAGTTCCTTCATCTACCTACAGACACTTGGGGAGCTGCACAGCTTCTTGGCAGTGGATTAGGGGAGGAACCTGCATAAAGAAATCTGGTGGGCTTCCAGAGAGCTGAGACAAGGTACACCAGGTATCCAAAACGAAATGAGATGAGCTCCATCATGAAACTTTTGAGGATGTCATCTTATCTCTCTGAACCTTTTTTCTGGGTGGGCAGTCTGAGCTTCACAGCAGAGCCAGGCCAATACAAGCAGCCTGCAGACACTGCTGCTTGGCACCAACATGTTCACTAAAGAAACTCTGCAGGGAAGGGTCTTCCAGAGAACAAGTTCATAGGTAGAGCTTCAGCTGTGCACTGATGCCATTTCCTATGAATCATTGAAATTACTTGAAAATTCCCCTTTTCCTGCAGCAGCTGGGAAAAGCCCCTCTCTCCAAATAGCCAACAATGTCTGGGGCTGCAGAATTCCCCTTTAACACTCTTGGAAATGGTGCTGTTACCTCATGGAGACCTCCTCCCCAGATCCAGATACCCCTGGTTCAATTCAAGTACTGAAAAAAATTAGTATTTGTGCCACCATCCCAGTCCTGCTCTAGACTCTGCTCCCCATGTCCCTTCTCTGTTAGAGGATGAGCAAGGCACAGTGGTGACAGCTGCAGATGGTGAAGTCTGTCTGGAGACATGATGTGATCGAATGCAAGGGTTTGGCACAAGCAGAGAAGGCTCACCCCAGCCTCGCTCTTCTCCTGCAGCACACATAGAGATGAAACCCCGGGCTCCAGATCAGACAGGGCACAGCTGCATATCTTTTCTGATGTAATGAGGCACAGCCTGTGCTGGCTGTAACCTTGGACTACAAGGGATGACAACTTTCTGAGGGTTGTGTGTAAACACTTAAAGCAGGCACCCTTGCCAAAAATAATGGTTCCTCTTGCCTTGTGCCAGCACTGGCATTGAAGCTTTGTGCTGAGAACCAGCCTGGCAAAGGCACTTAGTGTCAGACTGCTCCAGAAAGGTTATTTTCAGCCTGGACCAGTTCCTCCGCTGTCTCCCCACAGCCCAGTGCCTGGCCCTGCCAGCACAAGGGAGGGAGCAACAGGGGACAGGGACAAGTGACCTTGCCAGGGGAGACCAGCAACATCCCTTTGGTGCCTATGAATGCCCATTATGTGGGTGAGTGCCAGGCAGGACATTGCACAAGGAGGGCAAAGGGACTGGATCCCTCCTGCCCCACTTCAATGACCTGGTGAGCACCACATCACCCTGTTCTGCCAGAGGCACCTGCTGGGGAGCAGAGTTTGGCCAGACGCGTGGCAAATCCACCCCATGAGGTGTCCTCAGGCATGCAGACAGGACTGTTCAAAGTTGGGCTGTCTCATGTGGGGTCCCAGCACAAGTCTGGTTTGTTTCTCACTGGCACAAACTACTCCTCTCCAGCCATTTTCCCAAACACCACAATCTCTGCTAAAAATAGCTGGATGGAGAATCAGCTAAGGTCAGCACAAAGCCAAAGCCCAGGGGCTCAGGAGGGAGGGCAAAGGCCTCTGTGTGAAGGGCATGCTGATGATGTAATGGTGTGAGCAGGGGGAAGCGTGAGGAGATGTTAGAGCAGAATGGGTATCCCTAGACAAGAAACTTGCTGCATCTACAAACCTGCAACCCAGATGTAATTTAAAACACAAATCCCTCAGCCATGACAGCAGCTCACTTGCCCCTCCTGCCAAAGACCAAAGAAATACTGAGATGACTTTAGCTGCCCAGGACTCAGCGAAACTCATCAGTTGTGTGTCAGTTTGTTCATCTGTACCCAGGTATTTCCCACTTACAGAGAGAACTGGGGGAGAAATTGCCTTGAATTCTTCAGCTCTTTGAAACAATTAACACCTTAGAGAGCAGATCAGACCTCAGGTTGAAGACATGTACCTTGCTTTTTACTGGCTACACAGAGTATAGCCCCCTCCCTGGAGGGGGCTGATGGTGGGTGACTGAAGGGGTGAGTCAAAAGACAGGAGATAGTTTTATTTCTGAAGATTTGATGCTTCTGCTGATCCCACCTTTCTTTGCAAAATCAGAATGTCAGGGGCTGGAAGGGACCTCAAAAGATCATCCAGTCCAACCCCCTTGCAGGATCACCTATACCAGATCACACAGGAACCCATCCAGGCAGGTTTTGAACATCTCCAGAGAGGGAGACTCCACAACCCCCCTGGGCAGCCTGTTGCAGTGTTCTGTCACACTCACAGTGAAAAAATTCATCCTCGTGTTTACACTAAACTTCCTATGCCTCAGCTTCCACCCACTGCCACTTGTCCTGTCATTGGGCATCATCGAGAAGAGCCTGGTTTCATCTTCTTGTTCCTCTGCATCGGCTCCAGCTTTGTTGGACCTTGCCATGGCATAACTTGACTCCCAAAACCATCAGAAAATTAGCCTGACAAAACAAGAGCATTGTCTCCTGCCAGGAGATGCATCAGCTCAGGGAGGGGTCAGACTGCTGGAGCAGCTGGGCAGCAGTGAGCAGGACCCTGCCTTCTGTCAGCTCAGCTCAGCTGTGGCACATGACTTTGCCCTCTGTGGTCCAAATCGCAGATGTGCTCAGGATGTGCATCTCTCGTGCTCCTAGGTTCTACCCACAGCAGCAGCAGGAGGCAAGCCCTGGAAGATGACAGCTCCTCTCTGGAGAGGCTCTGAAATTATAATGTGACCTGAACATGAGCTGATCACTCCAGAGCAAAGGAGCTGCATGTCCTTTGACTTTTTCAATCATGACTTTGCTTAGCTTGTCCTTTCATTGCTCCTCCCTCCCCAGAAACCTTTAGACAGGAGTCTGGGATATCCCTGCTGCCTAGGAAGATGAGCAGTTCCCTCCTGCTCCAACTTCCTAGCAGCGCATGGTTACAAGCATGCAAAAAGGATGCTGTTCCATCAGTGCTGCTTCAAATATCTGGTCTATTACACTGAACCCACTCTCTCCTTTGCTAGGATAATATTAAGAGATTTAGGGATGCTCAGTTACAACACATACACAAATAAAGGATAAGTAATGCTAGGATCAAGGAGGGCTGGTCACACTGGAGGCTTGGTCATGCAGCAGGACTTCTTCCCTATCTTCTGGAAAGAGTGAAGAGGGGATTTATTCCTTTCACCTTATCAAGTGATGTAGCCATAAACAATTTTTCAGAGTCTCAGTGTCCTGGAAAAATGAGGAAAATAATGATAAGCAGGAGCTAAAGAATAGCTTGTGAATGCTCTAGCTGTCCATTCATCCCATCATCTTTGGTGGTGCTCCTGAGGTGATGTTCTCCATGTTAGCAGTGAATTTAACACCTCTTGTGCTCTCTCCTGGGTGTTTTTGCAGCACCTTTCCAGGCAGCAGGGGATGTGTCTTCAATGTTCTTATCTGACTGCTGCCTTCTGGTGTTTAGACTGACAGCATGCCATTGTCAACAAGGCACAACCCTTGTACTGTCCCCCCGGAGCTCATTGAGCCATTAGAATCACTAGCCTGGCAGAACATTAACCCAGAGAAAACACCAGGAAAAAACATTTGGACAGATTTCCATGAGTTTGGAGAGCCAAACCAACCATGGAGGCCTGATAAGCACCAGAGCTGGGCTTTAGGAGTGGGATGAAGTAGAAGGGGAGAAGGACACAGAAGTGAAACTGCCCCGTATGAGCAGCAGTGAGTGGGTTCATAGATCAGGCCAGCTGCTGTGAAACCAGAGTCTAGAATTCCCCTCACAACTTACATTTTTCGGCACATTTAAATGATGGAATTTTAAATCCTACCAGTATCTCTGTGGAGTTTATGTCTGTGCAGCTCTTAGTGTTATTTGTGTTTGTCTTCAACAATTTCTGTGCTTTGTTAAAGACTCGGGACACAAACTCCAAGGCAGAGGCCGTGGTAAGATTTGTACAAGGCCAGGACTGCTTTCAGACTGTCAATATCTTCTCTGCTCAGCAAGGCAAACCTCAAACATAGTACCATAGCATGTGGTTTTCCACAAGCAAATGGAAGGAGACTTTTCCTGCAGAGTGGCATAAAGAAATAACAGATCCATTGGACAAGATAAAAAACAACAAGAACTTTTGTATTGGTGGACTTTGTCCTGACTCTATTTGGAACAATACAGCAGCTGAGATCCACTTCCAGATCTGATCAGCTTCTGGACATCTAGGATCTATCAGACTATGAGTGTCCTCCAACTTCATGCTCTAAACAGTGCTATTCCTTCACTGGGTTAAATTCTGTCTACCCAGAAATACATGTGCACCTTCCCTCTTCTCTGACATTGAACAAAGCTCTCCTTGCTACTGTGGAGACATAAACAGAGCCCCAGAGTGGCTGAGATGTAAATCTGAAAGGTAGGATCCAGTCTGGTGTTTCCAGCTCACAAAGAAGTGTGGTCTGCAACCACAGGAGTGAGAAAACGGGAAACAGGTTGAGGTCTCTTGCACATGGTGCAATACTGACGCACAGGGCTCTCCAGCTCTTCCTTCATGGAGCAGCCAGATCTGGAGATGGGGTAGAGGTTCCAGTTCATTTCGCAGTCCCAGTCCAGAAGAGTGCTCACAGGTATCCTCACTGTTCTTGGCCAGGGGTGATGGAGCTGCAGCTATGCTGGTAGGTGTTCCTTCTCTTCTGTGTCATGGTTCTAGCCTGGTTTACGATCCAGACTGCTTCTTCTGTTAATGGTCTTATTGCCATCCCTCCCGCAGGACCAATAGTGAACGTGTGTTAAAAATAACCAAGACAAAAAGTACCAAATGCTGATTGCTAGTCACCTGCTCTGTGCAACACTCACCTAGACCGCAGATACTTTTGGGAGGATGTGCCTGAGTGCGTCCACGTCAGGCTTGGCCCGGCCAGTCCCTGTCCCGTGTAACGTTCATCGGGCCAAGGCACCGGCATTGTCCCCTGGCTGCAGAGCTGTCCTCCGGCAGGCAGGAGGTGGCAGCATTGCACAGCCCAGATCTTGCTGCCCTGCACACCCATGCGTGGTCTATTTACCGGCCAGGAGCAGCAGACCTGTTTTTCCAGCCCCTCCGAAGAGACGTGATTCAAGCCAAACGCCTCCAAACGCCTCAAATCCCATCCGGGGCAGCCATCAGAAACAAGTGAAGCCCAAAGGCCGCTGAGTGCGCGGCAGCCCCTGCCTGCCTGCAAAGCACTATTACCAGCAGTGTGAGGGCAACCGAGGACACAGGGGCTCTGCATTTAGAAATGAGTGTGATGTTTAAAGATACCTCAATTGCCCTTAAAACTCCACCTCCCGTAACTAGTGCGTGATGTATCTGTGCAGGATCCTCCGCACAAGATCCACATTCCCTCTGAGTGACAAGAGTGCAGATATTCTTGCTTGCACAAATGCTCCCTGACGGAACCGAGGTGGGGATGAGCTGGAGGCTAGCTTGCTCTTGGCAGCATCCTTTTCATCCCGATGCATCTGGCACACTCTAGGCTGATTTGGAACCTTTTCTTTTTATTAGAGATCTGGAAAGACCTGTAGTAAAACCTTGGATTTAAGCTCATCGAGACACAAAGGGAACTCGGAGCTGATATTTGCAGCTCAGGGCAGTGGTGGTTGCCAATTTTCCCCCTCCATCCCTCCTAGTCCTCTCACTATGGAGTCATCACGTATCTGACTGAGTCCACCACAGGAGGAAACACCAGCAACTCACAGACTTCCTTCACTGCCTAACAGCCAGATGGACACAAGCCAGGACTTCTTTGCACTTGTGCAGACTGAAAGTGTTTGTACCACAGGGCCTTTACCAAGGTAGAATGCAATGTGGTGAGTCCAATAAAAGCCTTTACCACTGTGTGGATGCTGTTAAAAGGACTCTGCCTTTATGTGAACAACTTCCTAGTGATAGAGTGTGTGTCCTAACCTGGACCTCTTGATCTCACTTTTTTCCAAAGTAGTCAGTTATTTAAAAAAATATGCACTGATCTGTGCATAGATCAGTCTTTAAATCAAATTCTGTATTGTTCTCATGGCTTTGGGTGTATCAAACAAACTAGAGGCAGTTTCTCTGACTGCTCTTCTTAAAAGCAGACACCCTAAGTAGGCTTCCCCTCTAAATCCATGAGTTATATTACTGTAGGAGCTTTCTTTCTCCTGCAGACTGAATCATTTCCCAAATGTAGGCTTGCACAGCAGAAGACGCCACTCTGACAGGGAGTGATGATGAGTCACTGGGAATTCACAGTTTCGTGTTCCTGCAAAGGGAAAACTCACAGCACTGAGCAAGGGGGCAAAGAAGTTCTCAGTTTTGACAGACAGCAAAGAACAGCTCCTGGAGCACAAGCTGCTGGGTCAAAGCAATATTGAGGAGAGGAGCTGAGTGTAAGGGCCACGTGAAGAAGGGGGCCAAAAGATGTGGCAGTGGTGGATGGTATGGTCCTTGTGAGAGGCTCACAGCTTTCTCGGTCTCCTGAATTTTCCCCTGGATTGAGAAGCTCCCGGCAGAAATGTGTGCAGCTAGTCCAGGATCTGCAGTGCTGGGCACTGCAACCTGAGTAGGCCATGGTCAAAGGTTGGTAGGATAAATCAGAGGCGGCAGGCTGAGCAGTGAAGGGTAATGAAGCAGATGTCTGTGTGTGCAGGGAAGGCGCCACCAGTCCTACAGGTCTGCCCTACAACCGGCCAGGCTGCAGATACCACAGGGCCTTGGCGCTGCGGGAGCACAAGGAGAGAGGTTATCGGTTCATCTATCTATAAAACCAGACCATTAACGTGCACGCAAATCAGGGCTTGGGATGTGATAAGGACCTAGAAACGGTGTCATCAGCGTGGCCACATCCCCGTATAATGGAGGCGTGAAGCGTGCGTCACGGCGGTGACTCTGACCCGGCCTTATCTCCTGTACCCTAGCCCCAAGGGCTGCCGCACCCGCCTGCCCAGGAGCTCCCCATCGCCTGGGGGACACGGTTCTGGGGTGGGCAGAGCAGGCACCCCGAAGCCTCAGTATAAGCCTCGCGGCTTCGCAGCCTCTCTGCTCTGGGCTCCGAGTGGGGCAGCCCGGGGCGGGTTGGGCAGAGTCCTGCAGGCGCGGGCTGCCCCTTTAAAAAGCGGGTAAGGGCACGGCCGCCTCACGGCTGCCTTTCGCTGGCCTCTTCCGCCCGGGCTCGGGCTCGAGCTGTGCGCATGCGGGCTCTCAGCACGCTCTGAACCCCTGAGCCGGAGGCGGGCAGAGAACGACGCCACTGATTGGCTTGGGTGGGGGAGTACGGGGCGTGCGCGTGCGCGGATGGCGTGGCTCTGCCCTCTCCCCGCCCTTCGTCTCCGCCCGAGCGGCCTCCCGCGCAGGCGCGCTGCCTGCACGGGGCGGACTTTCTCCGGTGCACGCGCGCCAGCCGCCCCGCCCCGTTCCCAGCGTGCCCCGCGCGGTGAAGAAGCGGCGGCTGCAGACTGGGGGCATTTTGTGTCCGCGATAGCAGTGGTTGAGAGACAAGATGGCGGCGGCGGCCGAGTGAGGGACCGGCGGTGGCCGGGACCTGGCGGAGCCAGCGGCTTCGCGTTTCCCTTTCCCTCCCTCTCCTCATCCCTATCCTCACAGCACCTCGGTGGTCGCCTCTTCTCTTTCTGGGGTGCCCCGAGATCCGAACGACGCCCGGCCGGGGAGCGGGACAGATCCGCGGAGGGGGGCGCCCGCCGGAGGGGCCCGGCTGGAGCTTAGCATCGGGGACCAGTCTTCCTTGTTCTGCCCCCCTCCCCTCCCCTTTTTCCCTCCCCTGCCCCTTTCCCTTCTTCTAGGGCGGTGGTAGAGCCCTGTTTTTTCCCCCGAGCTTTTCAGCGTCGGGGGGGCCCCCCCNTTGTTCTGCCCCCCTCCCCTCCCCTTTTTCCCCCCCCTGCCCCTTTCCCTTCTTCTAGGGCGGTGGTAGAGCCCTGTTTTTTCCCCCGAGCTTTTCAGCGTCGGGAGGGCCCCTCAGCCGCCTCTCGCCATGGCGAGTAGCAGCGGTTCCAAGGCCGAGTTCATCGTCGGAGGCAAATACAAGCTGGTGCGGAAGATCGGGTCGGGCTCCTTCGGGGACATCTATTTGGCGATCAACATCACCAATGGGGAGGTAAGGGCGGCTCGCACTTCCTCACCTCCTTGGGCCTGTCGGCATGGTTCCTTTCGCACCTCGGGGAGAACCAGAGACCAGCGATAACCCTCCTAGGGCCAACTTGAAGTTGTAGGTTTGCCCCCCGTATCGCTTGCCTGTGAGGCACTGGGCGGCCTCGTCTCGCCGGGGTGGCCTAGGTGCCCTCCGCGGGGTGGGGAAATGAAGGTGCGTACCCCGGGGTTGAGGGGCTTCCCCCGCCGGAGGGCCTTCGTTGCCGGCAGGGAGGCACTGCCCTTTCCTGTAACAGCTCTAAGGTTGTGGGCCCCCACCCAGCAGCTGCATAGCTCGCTTGCAAGTGATTGGGAGAGGAGACCACCATTGTGGGAAAACATACTTTGTCTTCTCTGAGCGGCCAGAGTCGTCCCTCTCCTGCCAATCAGCTGTGCCCCCGTCTTTCTCAGCTGGGGAACGCTTTATCTCATTTTCATCAACTGTAATAGAAACAAAGAAGATCCCCTGTTTTCTTCATCTATTTTTCTTTTTTTTTTTTTTTTTCTTTTTTGTTTTTTCTTCTTTCCTCCCCCTCACGGCTCTGAGCTGTAAAGAAGAAACACCCACGTATGTTCTTCTTCACTTACACGGATCTAAAGACTTTACATCTCCAGCTCAATTCTATGACCTGGGATGGATATTTATGTACAAATCATCACGATACGGATTTTATTCGAAGACACCACAACATGCAGGACATTGAGCATCGAGAGCTTTAAAAAAATTATACCTCCATGCATTTGCAGCAGGGGTGTGTGGGGTGCTGTGCCCCTTAAGCCTTGGTGGACACACTGCTCTGACTCCTTATTCCCTCTCACTGTAGGAAGTCGCTGTAAAGTTGGAGTCTCAGAAGGCTAGACATCCCCAGCTGCTGTATGAAAGCAAACTATACAAGATTCTGCAGGGAGGAGTTGGCATCCCACATATACGGTAGGAACCTTTCACATAGGCCGGTACAGTGACTTTTCTTTAGCCTTAGTGTGAGGCAGGACACCACCATTAAAAATAGATTTATCTGGGAAGAGATTGGTTCGTTGGGGGGGAGAAAAGTGCTCCATTGCAAGTACTACAGCTAGTTTTGTATCCTCTGCACCGGCCTGCTGTCCTCTTCTATCCATACATTCTGTGCTTTGAAAGTGAGGTCTTCAGTAGGTCCTGAGCTGTGAGAAATCCTTGTCGTGGTTAGAACGAAGTGTGTCTGTTTCGGTGAGAGCCGATGTTGCTGATGAGGCTGAGAGTTTGGAGTTGGAGCCGGTACTGGAAATGGCTGCTTTCTTTTGTTGCTTGCTTTCTTCTTTTTTTTTTTTTTTTTTTTCTGTTCCAACATGTCTTCCTCCTCCGCTCAGAAAATGGCGGATGGACGTGATTAACCCTCCCCCTTCTCGTGTTGGGACAAGGGACGTGCTTCGGCATGTATCTTTTCCTTTCATAGTTATGTGCTGAAAGGCTTGAGACTGCAGAGAACCTCGACCAGGAATGAAATGGCAGCCCCTCTCTGTTGCCCACAACAGATGCGTCACTAGGATTTTCGTACAGTTAAAGTGCCAAGATTAATCCCTCCCAACTGCTCATTATGCGGCTTCCTTGTTTCATATTGTGTCTGAAAGTTTCAATGGTGTCTAATAATTTCCTGATCTGGAAGAAAAACTGGTGCAGCAGACTCTAGGAGGAGTTATTTCTCTTGAGACCGAGGTGTTGTACTGGGTTAGTTCCCAACCACTGAATCTAGGCGTCAGAATCAATGAAGCAAAACTTGAGTTTTCTCCACAAAAACTTTGTACAAGAAGATGTTCTGGTTTTTAAGCTCTGTTAATAACTGGTTTTAAAGCTAATATTTAGTACATTTGCAGTATGACATAAAAGAGTTTTATTCTTTCAGCTGCAGAAACAATCACTGTAGATATTAGGACAAACAGTGGATTACATTTTATCTGTCAACCTTTCCCTGCACCTTTATCAGTAGTGGGTTGCAGGCCTGTTTTAAGGTTATTAAGATGATATATTCTAGAGCATGTATTAATTTTAGTAAAACCTAAATCACATCTACTCCTCTGAGATAATACTTCCCCCTTCCTCCTCACACACAGCTGTCTGTATTCCTGAGTGTAAGCTGGAGCTGTATAGCAGAGGACAAAGTGTTGTCTTGGCCATCTGTCCTCATTCACTACAGCCTTTTGCAGCAATAGAATAGCCATACCTGAATTAAACAAGATACTTGCGGCTGAAACAGTTGCTTATATGAAAACAGGTTTAGACTGCGGTTTCCTTCTTTTCTTCCAATGGGTGCCTTTATTTCACAACAGAAATAGTAGAAATTGAATTTTGGGAAATGTAGTCCTTACATGGTAAAATAGGGATAACTGGGAGAAGAGCCAAAGCAAGCAGATACCAGGTGTTTCATCACAAACTGGAAAAGCAGGCATTCTCTGACTGTTTTTTAAAAAGTGAACAAATGTTTGCTGCTGTAACAAGGCCTAAGTGGCACATCTTTCAACTTTTTGGTGCAATAGAAGTGAACTACTATGTTAAGTTCTTGGATGTGGTTAAAATCCCCTGTGAGAGGGGAGCTGAGATGCTGGAATTAATCTTGGATGTTGAGAAACTTGATGCCAGTTTCAATTACAGCAGTCATATTGTTAGTTTTCTTTCCACTCTTACTTATTCTTGTATCTGACTTGGTGTAACTGGTGACTGTGATTTAGAGGTCTCATCACCACAGGGGAGCTACAGCCTTTCGGGAGCGCTCACACACACTCACACGCACTTCGTCCTCCCCCCACAACCCCGCCCCAAGTAATGCAGGATTACAAGAATATGAATAAGAACGGACAGCTGAGGCAATGCTTGAAACAGCTAAAACTGATTCATAGACAATTGATTCATTGTGCTGAAGGTGTGCAATCTATTTGAGATCAGTAAGTCTTAAAATTTTTCACTTTCAGGTTCTCACATTGTTAACCTTTGTAGGGTTCTTTTTTTTTCTAGAAAATTATTTTGAGAAAACTTTTGGAAATGCTTGTTTTTTGGTTTTTGGTTGTTTTTTTTCTTCAGAAGCAGCAGTAAATTTAATCTATTGCACCAGATGCTGCTTGGAAGGTTCTTTGACTAGGCTTCTGTTACTAGTGATCTTCTTACCTTATGACCTCTGGTGATGCTTGGAGAATGGTAAAATAGTATTTTTATGTTTATCTTCACCATCTTTAAGAGGAAGCTGAGCACGGTGCCTAGCACAACTAAGACATGCTAAAAGGCGGTGCGTTTAGTAGAAGCAGAATCCATGGTACTTGAAGGGGAGAGGATTTGGCTTGCCAAATGAGATGTGTCACTGAGGTGCTTAACAAGGATATGACTGTGAATTGGTGATTACAAAGAATTGGTCTTACAAAGAGTAAGACCAAAGTGAAATAACTGCAGTTTGAGTCAATTCGTGCATTTTTGGCAGTAGCTAGGCTGGGAGAATGTGTGACTTTGTGCTTGGGATACTTTTCATGTGTAATTGTTAATACACCTTCTGCCATTGTTTTATAATACTGTGCTGTCAAGTTGTCAAGCTGTTGTCTGCTCTCTATATTTAGAAAGAGTGAATCAAGTTGAAGGAAAATCTTTTGATATATTTGTTAAAATTTCTGCAAGATGACACCTTCAAACAACAACAGTGCAAACAGCATTAGATAGAAAATTAATGAATCATTCTAAGCTTTTCCTATTTCCAGGCTGTATAAATTTGGCTCAGCATTATCTACTTCAGTACTACAATTCTGGAAAACAGGCATTCCTCATGTAAGAGTGAGGGATTTATTCTCTGGTTTTCATCTACATAAGTAATGCGGTGGCCAAGATCAGCTTGTTAAAAGTTTTGTTGTACTGAAGTGGTCTGCTGACGTTCTTTGACTCAGAAAGCTGGAGTAATAGATGAGTTATGCATTGTTTATTCATTTTGAACAGCTGTTCTTAAAAGTGAATTCTGCCCTTTTAGTGTGCTTGCAGATTCTATGATAAGATAGCACATCTGGAGTGTCACTTAAATTAGCTGAAACCAAGCAAAACTTTTTAATAGTCTTTACCATTGATTTGATGGCCTTTCTGCCTGACTGCAAGAAAACTAAAGAGCAAGATCTCAGTTTTGAAGTTAAACCTTTTTTTACTGTTGCTTCTGTGGGATCAGCTGTGAACCTTCACTTGTCACGGAGGGCGAGCTGGGGAGGAAAAAATTGCAGTTGGAGTGTCTTTATTCTCTGTTCCAAACCAGTTTAGACTTGCAAATAGCTGATTTCGCTGCTTATTGTTTTCTGGAAAAGTAGCAAAGTTTCTGAACTCTCTCTGGAATCTCACAAAACCTTGTATTTCTAAGCCGTGGTTTGTTCTTGATGTACAGATTTTAGTTAATTGTTACCTTAACTTTTCACAAAAGGCTCTTGAACCAAGCTTAACGTTCTAACAATCTGATCTGCCTTTAGGACACAATGCAAAGTCCGCAGTATTCTGCCGGGCTTATTCTCATTGTTCTCAGCCATCAGCTGTCACTTTTTTTTCTCTCTTTTTCAGTGCAAAGCATTTTTATCTGTAATCTTGTTAACTGGACACTGATCCTGTTAGTTTGGACTACCTGCCTTTATTCCCAAATTCTTGGTTCTGGCTTGGAGGAGTGCAGCAGAGTGTGGTGATTTTTGAATGTTGTTTTGTTTATAGTGTAAATGTTAAAGCACACTTGACAAAAGCAATTGCTTCAATTATCTGTAACTGCCACTTCTAGTTTTTGCCATTTATGGTATTTATCAACTGTTGTTAGTATCCTCTAAGGTTATGTCCTTTAAGTACTGTTTCAGACAATTCTGAAAGAAAACTGAACTTCCTTTTTTTTTTTTTTTTCCCTGATAATATTAAGGAATAACTTGTTTTCCTTATCAGCGATTTCAAATGGAAAACAGCTGTACTGGAACCAGCTGTGGCTATTGGCGATGTATTGGGTGAGATGTTGCAGTTGCTATCAGGGAGAGCCCAGTGGATGTGAAACAGATACTGCATGTATTCTTGTGTGGGCAGCACTGAGGAGATACTGTGCAGCAAGGTGATATTTAAGTTTAGTCATTTGTAAACTTAAAAACCAAAAACTACTGACAGCAGTTTTTTTTTTCAACATTTTCTTGCAAATAAATCCATAAATCCTTACATTTCTGAACTTTTTGCAAGAACTTACTGTACCAAAATGTTTTTATGTTGAGAAATTTGTTATTGCCACCCACACATCACTAGACAAGTTTCTAAATAGTGAGGAATACTGCAAAGTTTCTGGGAAAAGGAAAGAAAAAGGCATCCCCAGTCTTTATTCTGGTTGTTTACTGCCATGGTTTTGGATAATCTGTTAGTAACAGACTCTGCCAGTATCCATCTTCACTAAGCAGTACTTGTAATGGAAAAATGTGGTCAAGTTTGGTAATCTTGGGCTGTTCTTACAATGGACTTTTCCTTGAGCACTTTAACATACTTAAAAATCTGTAAATACACCTCTCAAACACCTTCATTTTAAACTCCTTTCCCAACAACTTCCTGGAGCATTAAAAAAAAAAAAAAGAAATCACACGTGCAACAAACAACCCCGAAAACCACCACCAGAAAAATATCCACCAAACTCAGAGACAAGAAACAAATCCCTTGCTGCTTCCCCCTCAAAACCCCCCAATCAATCTCTAAACTAATACTCAGATAAGGTCTGAAGACTCTTTTTCTATCTTTTTATTGGTAAGACTGATGCTTTTATTTAGCTCTAAAAGCAGTGAGAAGGAAGGTTCTGTTATTACTTAAGATTGCAAACTGAAGGGCAGAACTGCTCTGGTAGATGAGAGGAAGGCTCTTGTTCTGGTAGCTCAAAGTAAAATTGAAAGCTCATATTTTAATACATAAAATTTTCCTGCTAAGAGAAGAATGCCTTTAAACAATCTTCTTCATACTTTATAGCAGTCTAAACTTCTGTCTTAACTCGTCTCCTGTGGGTTGCTTAGAAGCATTCAAGAGAGACCACAGTTTGAAAACAAATAGTGCATTTTTCATTTTGTTGGCTTTTAGACCTTTTTTCCTCCTTTTATTGTTTCTCCTTGCTTTGGTTCAGCCATTGCAGAGCAGCCGCAAAAGTATGAAGTTTCAGTTCAATGCTACTGTTGTTTTGAACAGGTGATAGCAGAGCTACTACTGAAACACTCTTTTCCTCGGTGATGTTTCCCATACTTAATGTGTATTAATGGCTTACCTTCTGACTCCTATGGAAGAAACTTGACTTAGGTGCTCCTCACATCTTTACCAGGTGTAAGGTACTCCATTAAATAGCCATCAGAACAGCAAGTCAGCTACATGGAAGTCCGTATGCAACGTGACACTAAGCAGATGAAATGGCCTTACTGTGTAGGATATGGATTGCACTGGCATACTTCATGTGTTTGTATTTCTCTCATAAGTACAAAAAATGATACAGAATGTTATTTATAGAGTCTATCTAACTTCATAGTGTAGAGTGTTCATTGCTGTTTCTTTATTTAGTACTTGGGTGGCCTAATTCATGCTCACCATGGCAACTGTTAGATGACATCTGCTAAATATTCCACTTCAGTATTTCAGTCATGCCATATTATGTTAACTTCATTTACATTACTCCTAGCTGGCTAACAGGTAAGACGTGCTTTTCCAGCTTTAGGGGAGATAAACTAGAAATATAAAATGGCAATTTAGACATTAATCTTAGGATGGTAGTTTCTTTCCCGTGTGTATTGCTTCAGAATCTATTAGGACACAAGTTACTGTATTGTTACAGAGGCAGACTGTACTTCCCAATTGATCTGAAACACTATTATTGGTCAGGAGATCTCTGTCCTGAGAAGTCTATAATGTGGGACTAGAAGGGACCACTTGGGTCCAAATCCAGCACCTGTTGTGGATTATGTGCTGTTCTTTCTGTGAATCAATCAGATGCAACGTTAAAACTTTCTAGGCTAACAGGGCTGTGCTCATGATTCTGCTGTTGGACAGAGGGCAGGCTGTTCCTATTACTTCCTTTTTTTAAAATTTTGTTTTGTTAATAACCTTCCTATTGCAGTCCTTGTGTTTCTACAAAGAATAGTTACATAACTCTGTAGCTGCTTTGCTGAGCTGTTTGAATACATGATTACAGAGGTCACCACCTCGCCATCTTTCTTGAAGTCTCTCTTCTGTCCTTGTTCTGATTTGGATTTCTTTTCCTGAATGTTGGTGACAGGACTTGCATGTCAGTACCTTAAGCATTGATACTAATTGCTTCACATTTCTGCGTGGAATACTTTTACTGGTTAGGATTACTTACTGCTTTTCAGTGATGCCTAATGTTAGAGCTATATGATTATAGGGAGATGTGTGTTTTCTCTTTAGTCACATCATCTATGACTAATGCCTAGTTCAGAAACTTTTGTATAAACGTCTTAGTGCTTGCAGAAATGGAATACAGTTCCAGAGTGTTCATCAGTTCAGTGTCACTTGGTTTTCTGTAGGATATCTGAATCCTTTCATGTTCATGAGGCCTTCAAGACTTGCATCTTCATCTTCATGTGCCTTCTGACTTGTCAAACTTAGTAATAAGGTGATTTCAGGTAGTTACAGTAATAAGTGCTTTCCAGCTTGCTTGTTCACTATACACTTCTTATTACCGTTTTTTAGCCACCTTAATGCTTTTGGCAATCTCCATTTTTGTCATATGCACTCTTGCACTTGGTGTTTGAAATCCCGGATGCTGGGAAACCAATTGCATAGGGCTACACAGTGTAATCATAAGGTCACACTGTGCATTATGAAGGTGGCAAAAGTTTATGTAATATTCAAGAAGTCTTTTTTTTTTTTTAATTAATGTAACTGTAAAGGTTTTTGGAAGTCTAGAGATTGAACTATTCAAGTCTCATCGCAGAAGCATATAATTTCCTTGCAGTGAGACACCAGAAGCACAAAAGTATGACCACCTGCAGTTCTCTTTATAGTTTTGGTTTGCCACAGCCTCCACTTGAGTAGTTGATGATCAGATTGACAGAAGCCTTTAGTGGAGGATAGGTTACCTCGCAAAGCAGGCGTTGATTGAGGAGAGCTTTCTTAAGTTGGGACAACATAATCTTGTTACAGTTGTGGTGGTAGTAGGAGCAGTTTCTTGTGAGACTGAACCGATGTTCTGGTTTTGTATATGATAAGCTGTAGACAAAGTGGCCTGCTATTATGCTAATGGTGACAATGCCTTTACTGTTTTCACAGTTTCAGAATGTGTGGAATTTGCAGCTTCTCTATCAGTGATCGACAGCTCTCCAGTTACTCAGTAATTCAGTTTATCTTAATCTGAACTCAAGATTTTTTTTTAATGTGAATTTTCCAAATCCTTTTATTCATGTGGCCAGCTTGTGCAGCTTGATGATCGCTCTGGTTTTGTTAAGTTGTGGTTATAATTACAAGTGCTGACATAATGGATAAAACTGCTGGTTTTCTACTGAAATTGTCTAAGCTATAGTACTCTGAGATGGCCTATGATTTCATGGCTTGTCTGAGTTTTGTCAGCCCTTCACCCACACCTCTGCTAGTTAACCTAGCTTAATTTGACCCTTTCATAGGCAGATACACCAGATCTGAAGAGAATATTACAATAACCAAAGGGAACGTTTCTTCAGTCAAATAAACAAACAAACAAAAGCATCCAAAACCAGCAATCAAACAACCAAGCTATCAAAAGGTATTTTCTCAAACATTTATTTTGTCATTGACATTATTAATGAAATACATAGTGGCTGTAAGAGATCGTACAGTTTTTGAAAGATGAAGCTCTGAACAGAGAAGCTCAGGTAGACATGACTGCAATGGGTTCTACATTCAGCGCACCAGTTCTTCACTGACTTCTTTCAAAGCTTAGTTAAGTGAATTTAAAAGAAACCCAACATGAGTTGAAGCAGGCATGCACCTATCATGTGATCTGGCATGGAACCACTGTCATGTGTTTTCAGAGAGCTACATATACATTCAAGATGCTAAAAAAATGAACTGTGTGCCTGTACTGGGACAATGTATCAGGCTGCTAAATGTGATTTGGAAAATTGTTGATGGGCAAGTCTTGATCTTTCACATTAGATGAGTCACTGTTTAATTTTTAACCATGCTTTGATGGAGAGCTTCATAAAGGGTATTTTCTGTATTCTGACTTATCTGCAGTAATGTGATCTCTAGCTTTAAACAGATGAGACAAGGCCAAGTGACGAAGCATTTTCATGTGAGCTTGGGCAGGCCTTACGGCTCGAGTAGAGACTAAGGTTCTCAACAGCTGTATCAAGTGTTAGTGTTATGCTACCAATCCAAGGATAAATCTTAGCTCTTAAGAATTTGTCCTTTTAATATTTTGTGTTGTCTTCAATAATGTCATCCTGTTGATGCTATTCTTTGGATTATCGTTTTTCCAATACTTTGTGTGGGGTTTTTGTCATGAATATAAATGCACCTATGCTACAGACTATATTCTCTTTAGGAAATACGTATCAATGGGACATAAAACACTGAGGGAATTAATGAGAGAAATAATGAGTTTTCCTAGTCTAGTAATTTAGCTTTATGTCTAGAAATAACAGACTGTATGTAACTCTCTGCAGAGCTATTACCCACTCAAAGTGAACCATCAAGTAGTTAAATCTCTTGCTCCACTTTATGCTTGATGGTAGTATGGGAGAGAGTACTCCCAAGAGTGCTTAAAACCAGGAAAAGTCTATGGAGCTCTGATGGACATGTAGGTTACTTGCATTTTGAGGTGCTGGTGTCAGATCTAATAGTTGCCCAGATCTTTGTATGGATCATTGCTCCATAACAGTAGATCAAGTTTTGTTGCTGATGCAGCATTAGAATTTCTGAAGATCTGAGATGTTTGTGCTTTTTCTGACTATTTTACCTTTTTTCTTCCAGAATTGTGCTCAGTTTCTTGTCATATTATTTTGCACTTTAGCCCAGTACTGTTACAAGTTACTTGGCAAAGTGCTCTCAAATTGTGCTCATCCAAAATGTGTACATGTACGCCATCTTACACTGGTGATGGGAATGAGTACTTGCCTATGCTCTCACTTACCATAATATCTGAGGTTTTGTAGGAAGAGCCAAGACTTCTAACGTTTTTACTCAGAGCTGCCAGTAGTAGCAGCTACTAGACTTTGAATGGATGTGATGTAACCTTACTTCTTAATCTCATTTTCCCTGGAAATCTTCCAAGGGAAATGAAAATTACTTGAAGTGTTCACAAAGTAAATAAAGTGCAAAGTACTCCAGTACCTTAGCAGAAGTTTCAGTTGCTAGTAGTGAAATGATGCAGCAGTCGTCTGTGAGGAGTTACAGGCAGGTAGATAAGAAAATTAAATGTTAAGGGGTCCCTTCTTATTTCTTTGTCTTGTAGAGTTGATTCTGGTTTCCAACAGTGCAAAACGGGCAGATTAAAATGTCCTTTTACATACGTAGAAATAGGGCAAAGGGAGGTTGTGCAATCAGCCTGAAGTACTGCACTTACAAAGCAGAGAGAGCGAGAAAGCAAATGCTTTTTTAAATGTAGCTCCCAGGGTAGGCTTCTTTTCATCAGCTTCACTTTTTCTGCAGTGTTGTAACCAAATTTTCTTAGCTCTACTGAAGACTGATCTTTGATCCTTTCCCTTACGCTGCAGTCTCTAGGGCACTGAACCGTTACTGTACCAAACAATCAAACTCGACATCTCAGTTGGACTACTGTTTCTTGAAGAAAATCATATTTTGTCTAGGCCTTGATTTGCTCCTTAGAATGCTTCCATTGAGCTAATTCTTCAGATTTTTGCAGAACAAACCTAAATTTCATGTGACAGGATAACTAGGCAGGTAATTTGGTTCAGTTTTCATTACTCTGGGTGACCATAATGTTTCATTTTCAGCTGTGACCTCTGGAGTTGTTTATGGAACCTTGTCAAAACTAGTCAGCCGTTTGCATGGGTGACTTTGATAGGAGCTGAGAAGTAGATTTACAGGCATAGTCACTAATTCTTGAACTGAGGATGGTTTGTTGTTAAGAACTTTCCTCAACAACATCTTGTTTTGACTCTTCATCTCTGCATTGCATTTTTAAAAACACTCTTCTTGCTTGCTCTTGCGGTTAGAAGTAGCTTCTGATCACTCCTTAAAAGGGCCTAGCTAGGCAGGTCTTTTCAAAATGCCTACGTTTCATGGCTTGGTGCCAGGTTGCAGTGTGAGTATTAACCTTTTCATAAAGGACGGACTTTATCAAATAATACAATCAGCATGCTTTCCTAGTAGAGTCATTTGTAGGTGCCGGGGAGGGGGCGTTTGCACATTATATTACATTGAATAAATTTTTTTGAAGGCAGAAACTGATAAGTAGTACTTAGAGTACTGGTATGATCATGAACATTGCAATGTCAACAGTTTTCTTCCATTTGAATGACTGCTTTCAACATCTGTATTTCCTGTGTCCTCTCGATGTAGGGCTTGAATAAAGGTCCTAGACTGACCTATAAACCAATAGGTATGATCCGCAGCTTGTATAACTTTAATAAACTTTATAACAGTGCATTACAAAGTGCACAGTTTCTACTGTAATCCAGACAGTGGGACAGCACAGGCCAGTAGTTCCTGAAATAAATCCAAATATAGAATACTTTCTCTGCAATTTTGTAAGCGTTTTACTTTGCTACTCTGGCTAAGCTTGGAATCCTGTGAGTACCAAGGAATTTATCAGCTGTATCAGTGGTAATGATTCTCCAGACAGCTAGGCATTGGCCTCCTAGAGTAATTGCTTGAAGTGGAAATAAAGTCTGTACAGATCTTTAAATCTCCAGTTACTGCTGTTTGAGCTGAATCTTGATTATTTATTTATTTTAACCTGCATGCTGTTACTAGGTATATTCTTTGGTGCATCTTGTCTGTATCACTGTTCTTGGAAAGTTAAAGACTCCTCTGGGAGACAGCTGATGAATGCCTTATCCACTGACTGCAGGACTAGACTGTTGTCATAAGGACCAGAGAGATGCCTAGCAAAGATGTTGAATCTTTAGTGATACAATGCTACTCAGCACAGCTCCATGAAGCTTTACACACATGTCTTACTTAACTGTAGGTATCTGGAATGTGCAGAAGGACAGTAGAGAATATTCAGGTTAGGTCTTTCAGTGCCCATTTAAAGTATGGAAATTTACAGCTAAGATTTGCAGAAGTGAAGAGGATGACTCCATCTTGGTGAAATACTAGACAAGGAGCAGAAGGAAAAATACACATGGAGGGCCTTCTGCTTGTCCTCTCAGTATTGCTGATGTTGAATTTTTTGCCCCAGATTGGTATATTTGACACTTAAGTGTGAATATCACTGTTTGACTGCAGTTAATATTTGCTGCATTTGTATTTTTTATTTTTATGAGAATTAAGGGTTTTTTCTTTTATTATGTTAAAAACCTGTTAAAAGAGCCTTAATCTTCTACTTAGTAGGACAAAAAACTTGTTTGGCATTTGATAAATTTGTTTGTGTGAATGAAGAGGTAGTATGTGGGTTAGCTGCATGAGCTGTTTTGCTCTGTTGCAGAAAAATCGTACCTGAAAACAAAGCCTAAAGCATGTAAAGATGTTTCTGTGAAGCTAAACACAGGAAGGTGGTGGGAGTGGAAGGTTTTCTGCATGTAAACTTTGTTCATGTCCTGCAGTCTGTGTACATGAATTGGCTTCTGCTTTTGTTGCATATTGATGTTGATATTCTGGTATTTCAGTTGCTGTTAAAACATAGTAGTGTTTCCTCTGAAGGGAAAATTGAGCATGCACATGCCCTTGCTGGTGTGTGTGTTGTTTTGTCCTCAGACTTTGTTTTCAGGAAAAATAAGATCAGACTAGCCTTGCCATGCTAGCTTTCAACATTGAACATTAATCTGCAATGTGCCCTTGAAGCCAAGAGGTCTAACCGTATCCTGGGCAGCATTAGGATTCCTGCTAACACTGAGTAATTTTCTTTGTTGCAGGTGGTATGGTCAGGAAAAGGACTACAACGTTCTAGTTATGGATCTTCTTGGACCCAGCCTTGAAGACCTATTCAACTTCTGTTCTCGCAGGTTTACGATGAAAACAGTACTTATGTTAGCAGACCAGGTATGTGCAAACCTTCGTGAGGAAGCTGAAACTTCTGGAATACTTCCTGCAGCATGGTTAAATCATGTGCTTCAGTGATGTACACAGCTAAGTGAACACTTGACCTGCATAGGAAGGAAGGGGTGGTGGTTTCTCTGTTCTGTGGCATACAAAACGTACCTAGACCTGTAGTGGGAACGCAGCACAAGTACCAATTCCTTGATGCCTCAGATGTAACAAGTGCAGCTTTAAGGAAGTATCAAAACTAATATGGACAGATTCACGCCCAGTATCAGCCACAGGGGTGGCATTAGAGTGTCTGAAGCACTCTCCAGTGATGGTGGTTCGAATATAATGGAAGCCTGTTGCATGTTGTCCAGCTACGGTGACAGGTAAGCCACATATGTCTGTGGCTCGGTTCTTAGTGAATGTCACTACGCTCACGGCCTCCTGTAACTTCCAGTACCAGACCATGACCTAAAAAATACAATTTTGTTTGTTGCAGGCCTTAAACAGTTCTTAACAGTATTAGTGGAGATGCCTCTCTGCCTCAGGTTCAGTCAAAGCCTCTAAAACTGAGACCTGCTAAATCTTTCTGGCAATTCATATTTTTTTCAACTTGGTCATGAGTACAGCAGTTGAAACAACCTAGCTGTGTTTTTTCCTTGTGATTTAGTAAATGGCTTGGGTTGTGCTGTCTTCAGCTACTCGAAAAGGTTTCTCAAGTTGAATTTTCAATGGCAGCTTAAATTTCATCTAATATTACATAATTGATGTCAGTACCAAGTTGTCACTTGGCCAGATGCTTGTAGAGTCCCAGGCTCTTGGCCAAGGAAGCACTCAGCATTTGTGTGGAGGCAAGGTCAGCAGTCCCTGTTCTCAGCTGCCTTGAGTGGTACACTTGCTTTAGAGAGCCATTTACCTGCTTAGTTAGTGAGAGCTTGAGTGTTACAGCATCTCCAGGGAATCTACATGGGTTTTATGCAGTATTCCTGTGGATTAAAATTGCTAATTACTTGTCTTCTGGGAAAATATAGACAGGATGTACGATATCAGTGCATGGAACTGGCTTTCAGGGCATCATCCAGTGGGACAACTGTCAAGGGTATGATGCTGTAACAATTCAACTCACTAAAGACTGTGTGAAAACTGTTTCAGTAGCTGGAAGGCTGTACCACAGAAATACCTGCTGTGATCTCACACCCAGGAAATCATGTGACTGTATGATAGTACAGATGTGCCGGAGTTTTTCTGTCTTCACTGATGACTGTTGCCACTCCTGGATTATGGTAGCCTAGATGAGACAGTGTGGGCCACAATCAAGTTAAAACATGCTCCATAAAAACTGTTACCTGGAAAAGTGACACTTGATGATGATTGCCCAGTTAAATGACTAGCTGGGACAGGAGGAGGGAAATGAGCTTTAAAACTGTCTTGTGGTAGGTACAGAAAACCATAGTTTGAAGTAAGAAAAACTACTCTTTAGTAGGACACTATAGTTAGAACATGAACATTTTTGCCTAGCTTCAGGTATTTAATTTGCCATTTCCTGACCAGGATTATGGACTTTTAACATAAGAAAGATTTATATGAACTGCATAAATCCTCCCTTGGCTTTCATTAAGAAACTTAAGTTGCAGAAGAAAGTAACACTGAAAATTAATAGTTTTGTTGAAGGTTTAGGTGAATTGTATTGCTCTGAAATCTTAACTGTTTTGTTGTGGCTGTGTGTTTTTTTTCTTTTTACAGATGATCAGTAGAATTGAATATGTGCACACAAAGAATTTTATACACAGAGACATTAAACCAGATAACTTCCTAATGGGTATTGGGCGTCACTGTAATAAGGTTAGTCTAAAGCTCTTTGTTTAAAAGATAAAAAGGGAATGGATGTGGTACTTGGTTCGTGCTGCAAAACCTTTTTAAAAGCTCATTGCTGAAACTGAATGCTAAACCGTGGCTCTTTGGTATGAGAACTCAGATTGTCAGTCTCTGCTTCTAAATGCAGTGACATGCACAGGTGGATCTCTGAACCTGTGGAATGCACTGAATTGCCAGATGATTTCTGGGGTTGCAACAGGATAAACTAACCCTAGATAATACTTGGCTCGTTTTCTCACTGCTGGAGTTTCATTATTGAGATGACTGTTGTAAAAGCATTTTTTTTTTTTTCTCAATGATGAGGTCAAATCTTATCTGGTTTTGGGGCTGATTTCCCAGGATGAAAAGAATTTCTGCCAACGTGGGAGCTGCTGACCTACCAGTCATCAGGGCATTAAATCTTGCAGTGACAGACTGGTAAAGACAACTCTTCAGCCATCAAAATTGTGGAAACAACTAATAGCCAACATCTAGATCAGCTTCTTTTATAAATAAATGAAATTATGCAAATACATTGATTAAAACCTGCTAAGATATAGAGTACCTGAATATATTATATAATAAACTGCTCTCTATTTTGGGGGAAAAGCAAGGCAGGGGGTGGGCTGAGGTTGTTGCACTTGTTTGGATGGGTAAACATAGTCAGAAGTGCATGTTTCCTGTTTAAAAACCTTCTAGAGACAAAAACTTTTTAGTTCTCATGAGTGCAATATACTTAATCCTGCAATTTGTATGTCGAGCTCGGGCAGACAGGCAGCATTGGCAGTGCATTAAGCATGCTACTTAATAGAAATTAACTTCAGGACAAATCTATGTGATCAAGCTGTTTATTGGAAGCAAGATTCCCACTTATCTTCTCTATATGCTATCCAAGAATGTCTCATTTCTTTAGGCACTACTAGTGTTTAAAATGTTTACCTTTGTTTGCCTGTATGAATGCCAACTTCAGGGCCATGAACATAAGAAGGGTAAAGCTTGATTAACATGAGATAACAGCTCTTGTCTGAAGAGGTGCAGTGCACTGAATGTTTAGGTCCAACCATTGTTGGGAAAGCTTGTAAGTCCAGCTGAAAGGCAGTCTTTATGTAATCTTGTTGCTGTTAAACTTTGCTTGTTCCCAAGTTTCATACTTTCACTCTGTAGAACTCTATTTTTCTCTGTTGAGCAATTAGGCTCCTTAATTTTCTGGCATGACTTAGAGTATAACTTGAAAACTTTTTTTTTTTTTTTCTAGTTTTAGTTTCTGATTTCCAGTTGTTCTTTTTGGGCCATTTTTCTATACTTTGCACAGTCATGCGAGGTTGGCATTACTGCACTCTGTTTCATCTCAGTGTGGATTAATGGCCTAGAAATTGCTGCTGTCCTTACTTAGTGAAGGAACATGTTAGATTTGCATAAGCTGAAATGAAAACCAAAATTGCCTGTAAACCATTATGGTTTTGTGGGGGTTTTTTTGTTTGTGTTTCCCCCCCCCCCGTTAGTAAACTAGTTAGGGAGCCACCCAAAAACGTGGTGGTAAACACTGACCGTGGGCATGGTCCTCATTACTGTTGGAGAGTTTTAGAGATTAGGGAGGTAGTTCTGATGGAAGTGCAAAGTGATACATTTACATGAACAAAATGAGGAAGGGGTTTTTTCAGTTTGGGACCAAGTACTTTACTTAGGGAACAGTTGCCACCATGCAGTACTTTGTTTCTTAAGTGTAGTTTGGGGTTTATCAGAGATGACTATGCAGAGTTTAAAGAAAATCAGCCATAAAAATTAGAACAGCATGGCAATCTTGTTCCAGTAGCTTCCTGTCAGCTACATTTTTCTTTTTTAAAAAAAAAAATTAAAAAATTTTTCAAATCTTAATTCGATGATTGGGAGAAATTTTGCTCCCACCTTAAAAGATGAATTTTCATCTCTGCTAGAAATAAGCCCTGCATGCTTATGAAAGTAAACTTTAAGGTGACTAAATGCCTTCTACCTCTTCCTTACTGAAGATTTACTTTTTCTAAATGTCTTTTGGGGCAAGGGCAGTTTGTGGAACCAAAGGATGCTTTTGTAAGCAAAAGTTCCAATTTCCTTTTTAATAGAGCCAAATGTCACCATTGTTATCCCTGGTCAAGGCAGTGCCATTTTGGAGCGGCTCACAGTTGAAATTTATCTTGTCACATCTTTCAAATTTTCTCCTTGGAAAAAAAAATTAAATAATAATAATTTAAAAAAACCACACAGTTTTTTCTGAAAACTACAGTGCTTGGTGGAAGAAGGATGGCATTTGGCTACCCTGTTCTTTCTCGAACGCCTCGGTGTTGCCTGTCTGCGCCAGCCGTTGTTGCAATGTAAGCAATACTGTTTGATGCACTGCCACCCTCTATTGTTTGTTCAGTGTTTAGAATCTCCAGTGGGGAAGAGGAAAAGAAGCATGACTGTTAGTACTTCTCAGGACCCATCTTTCTCAGGATTAAACCAGGTCTGAACTGTCTCCTATTCCAACCTCAACCCCAAATTCATGTGCTTTATTTTTTGTTTTGTTTTTGTTGTTGTTTCTTTTTTTTTTCCTGGAGAATGTAGACCTTGCAAAAGCACCTCTTATGTTGGCATTATTCAGACATACTTGGCAAACATGTAACATTACTAAGATGTTTCCCTGTGGCGCTTGTTTAAATTGTGGAATTACTTCTAAACTTGATATTAAAAAGGGTTTAATTGTACATGCTTGATTTCAGATGCAGAAAGAGGTTTTAGTTTTGTCTTTTAAAACTGTGTTGAAGGATAGACAAGCCACCCTTGTGAAGTGTGACAGCTTATGCATAGGGTGCTCTGCTTGCCTTTCTGTAGGGTTCTTGCAGTATCTTTGAATACACATGGAGAAGTCCTGTTATTGCTTCAGCCAGCCTCCTTTCCTTGCAGTTTTTCCATCAAAATCTTTACAAATGTGTAACGAGGACACCCATATTTTCATCCATTGCAATTGCAAAACGAAATTTTGTAATCACCAAGCTGCGTTCTGGAGAAGCATGAACTTATCTTGTCGTGTTAAATGTAGTACTCCTGACTCTTGAGGAGAAGATGAATTGGAGAGAAACTAAAACATATGCTAGTTCTTAGCAGGAAATTGCTGAATATGAATCATAGCTCAGGATTCTGGCCATAGAAGCAGTCCATAGCTTTCCACAGTGATAGTCTTCACATATTAAATCCCAGGCAGCTAGTTGCTGTACACAAGCTGACAGGCTTCTGTTGTCTGCTTCTGAAACTTTCTTATCAGTAGAGGCAGAGTCTTTGATCTACTTCTATAGTTGCTCTTGGCAAAAATTTTGCCCTACTTCTCCAGTTTCCTGCTGATCTTGCAACAAACAGAATTGAGGTGATATGAGGTTATCTGTGGGAATACATCTGTGTTCCTGCTGGCTGGCATTGGTACATTCTGTGCTCATCCAATTCAGACTGTATCTTCCAACTTAACTCTTTGCAAGATGGATTTAATCCTTTGTGTGCCACCCATCTAGAGTGGGAAATAGAGACTGAGTGTAAACTTCCCTAGGAAAATCAGTGCTGTAAAGTGTTATCCAGTTACTTGTCTAGTGTAAAATATGTCTGTGCTGCAGAATTGATTCCTGTTTTTTGGAGTTCTACCCATACTTCTTGAGGAAAATGCATCATCACCTCATTCAAATCTAATAGCAGTGGTGGGAGAGGCAGATCATCATTTACTTTTGTAACTCTTTCAAAGATAGTAGTCTTAACCAAGTCTTCCAAATACAGTGAGACACCAGCTATTTGTTAGAGGCATACTTCCTAGGTTACCTTTTTCATTATCTGCAACTTTGTCCCTTTATACCATTAACAGCAAGATCCTCAGGATTGCAGAAAGCACATGAAGACTTTGAAGAGTTTGTAACTAAATGTGCAGTGAAAATGCCCTGACTGATGTGTATATAGTGGTTGACTTTCCCTTCTCAAGGCATAGTACTTTGTTGAAACTAATAGACAAAGGCCCTGCAAAAGTAGCAGTTGGAAACTGTACATCAGAGCTTGTCATCAGATGGGAAAGATCTGATTGCAAAGCAGGGGGTTGCAGTTGAGCTCAGGTTTTGCTTCTAGGAAAGCTGCATTTGCATAGAAGCTTTTATGCTGTCTACTTTAGGAGTTTAGTATCAAAATCACTTATTTCCTGCTAACTGGAGAACGTGTCCATGCTCTAAGTGAGTTACTACCTCTAGTGGTAGCTGTGGCATGTGCAACAAAGATGAGACCCCCCATTTTACTAAACTAACAAGTATATTTGGTTTTAAAAGTTGGGTTTATATCCTCTTGTTGAAAGCATTTTGGGCTTTCAGAGTGACTTTTTTGTTAGAACAGCAAGTGTAGAACTGCTGCGCTTTGTGGTTGGGTATAAATCACAGCCAGACTTCAACTCAGGGAGTTCTACTCACCTATTTCAAGAGGTTTTTTGTGTTGGTTTTTTGTTGGTTTTTTTTTTCCTTTCTAGACTACTATGATCAGTAAACCTTCTTTGACCAGAGTTCTAAAACACTCCTCTCCTGCAATTCAGAAGATTTTAGTAGCTTTGATACTTCCATGTCAAGTGTCACAGCACTTACAGTGTGTCAGAATGACCCTTGGTTTCAGTCTTGGTTGTAGGGGTACCCACATATCAATCTCTAGTGCTTACATCTAAAGCTGCTTGCTCTGTTCTGGAATCACCTTAAAGGTGATACTGAATAGATTTAGACTGAGAATGTGTTGAACCTCAGGTCTTTTTTTCCATCATCTCCTTCCCCCACCCAAGTTACTTTTGCAATATTCATTAATCTCCAGGGGTTGTAGTTTCTGATCCTGTAATCCAGTGTTGGAATCAGGAGCTCAGCCCGATGGTTTGTAGCTTGAAGACTGGTTGTTAGAATTTGAAATGTTCCTTATGTACTTCTGCCTCAGCTTTTCTGGCCTAGTCCTGAAATCTTGTCTCAAGAAGGTACAGTCTGTATTAACCTTAGTAGATAGGCTGGCTGTTATCACGCTAATTAGCACACGCTCAGTTGTTGCTTAGTATCAAATCATTGGGGAAACTCAATTATTAGAAACCTGAATTGGATTCCGTGTGCTAGGCTCTAGCTTCCTGCCTGTATTAATATCATCAGCAAGTGTGTCATGCTGCTGTAATAGTGTTCTGGTAGTCCTAAATAGAGCATATAATTGAAAGCAGGATGTCTTGTTTGCTGTTGAAGGTTTTGGCCTTATGCTCTGCAGAGTGGCCAGTGTTCTTTGAGACCCAGAGAACAAAACAGGATGTGCATCATTTGCATTAAGCTGCTGAACTGCCATTAACGATCTGTGTGTGTAAGGTGCTGCAGTGTGAGTGGGGTTTTGTGGAGGGTGCTTTCCCACATACTAGTTTTCTTCTTAAATTGTGCACTGTAGTTAATCAAGCTAATGTGATACAGACTACAATAGTAACATAAAATAGTTGTAGCACTGAGTTACAGATGCTGAGCAGCACAATCTAATCTATTCCACTGGATTGAGAAGAGGCTTGAACTAATTCACTATCAAGGTTTTTGAACTGACTAGTTAAAGCTAGTTGTGATTCTGCACTGTTACTTCGCTTCCTCTTAACCGTAGGCTGTTACATTTGTGTGGATGTCTTACGATGTAGCTAATGCCTTGGATTTCCTTGCATTGTATAGGAATATAATGTACTTTCATTTTTCTTTAAGTTATTCCTTATTGACTTTGGTTTGGCCAAAAAGTACCGGGACAACAGGACAAGGCAACACATACCATACAGAGAAGACAAAAATCTCACTGGCACAGCTCGATATGCCAGTATCAATGCACATCTTGGCATTGAGCAGAGGTGAGTTCAAGGAGGTTACTGCTGTGCTTTCAGCCTCTGCAAGATGATCTTATTTGTAAGCTTCTGAAGTGCCTGAGCTAACTTTGTGTGAATGAGTGTTGTGTACCACTTTGCAAGTGCTTTTGTTTTTGATGCAAGCTCCTAATTTGCTCCATGAAGAGTGTCTCAGTCTTGCAGGCATGAGGTGGATGTTCTCAGTGCTGTTTGGCTTTTTTAAAGGGTAAGCGATACATTCACTGTGAATCTGTCAGGCCATTCACAAATAAAATGGAGCACTTTCCTGATTGTGTTGATGCCTATTGACACCACTGCTGACTGGCTTGAAATGCCATTCTGTAGCCAGGAAGCGTATTCTAAAGCTGGTATGTGTCCTGTTTTCTCACTCTCCTTCAAGTTAGCAAACCTTTGTTTATCCTTTTGGCTGCAGGCAAGACTTAAACAGCATCTACTTAGTTCACACTTGGTTTCTGGTATACACAACCATAGTTGTGACCATGTGTGTATGTGTCTGGATGTATTTATATGTTTGAGCTTTGTTTAATCAACAAACATATTATTATCATCAAGATCAAAAGCATATTGCTGGTACACTGCCTGAGCAGCAACCTAGTGGAGAGAGCACTTTACGTTGTTTGGAAATATATGTTAGGTACTCATGAGATACCAAGCATTGCCTCTGTTTTCCTTACCTATGTGCCCAGATATTGTAATGTGTAACAGTGTGTCTTTACCATCTGATGCTGCTTAGACATAATTGAAACTTCCATGAATTCCCATGCCACTGACCTTCAATTTAATCGAGATGAGAATGACAAAATTTCTAGTGGTCAGCTTCAAGAACATGTAACTTACAAATATTTTGGTGCTTTAAAATGCTCCATGTTTCCTCTCTGTTTTAATTTCATTAAGGTTCCTTAAGTGTATTTTGTCTGTTATTTAAGCTTTCTTGACCTGTGGGTCAAGAAAGGTGTCATTTCTGAAGTAAGTACATTTCATAGAACTCAGGCTGGTTTTGTAAAGAAATATCTGTGCTAGCACCTCAGTGAAGTGGGGGAGCTGCAAAGAATGATTGCTTTTTAATTTAGGTCTTTTACCATCTCTGTTTGTACTTGAAATTCTAATATGGCTAGAAATGTGCCTGGTGCATGCTAAAAGCTATTAAACATCTAGATATCAAGACAACAATCAGGCAAACAATCCTATGTTCAAGAGAAACCAGTCTTGAAGTTTATGGCAGAATGTTTCAGCTGTTGGTGCTGTACTTCAACTGCAACAGAACAGATTTTCCTTATGTAATAACAGCTATTCTTGATCTCTTTGCAGTGTTAGCCTTATCATGTTTTAGTAGTGGGGGGAATTGTCCTGTTTTTTCCAAATCCTGAAAACCACTTGTATCAGTATGTGCTCAAATTCTGTAAATTACAGATTTACAGAACTAAATGTTTCCTGCTATGAAATTGTAATTAAGCATTAAAACAATTAACTGGGTGGGGGATGAAGACTATTCATCCTGTTATTGTCTGAATTTACCACTGCCTTCTCAGAAAACGTAACTTCATGTCATGGCTCCATACTGTTTTGCAGAATCCTGTTGATTAAAATCTGCAATTCTAATAGACTTAACAAGTTTTGCAGACTGGAGTTTGTGGTCTTTGTGTCATTTTCCATCTCCCTGTCTTTGTCTGTGGTTTCATGTTACAGCTGAGATCAACTCAGAGCTAGCTGCTGTCAAGAGGAATGAACCAGTCTTCTCCTCCCTGACCTCTGGGAGCAGCTAGTGCTTTTTTGCCCTTGGGTGAAATAGTTTAGGGACCCAAGCTGATTTTCTTACAGGATAGCTCCCTGATCTGGTTCCCCAAGAGCCAGAAAACTGTAACAGCAGTTGAGGGGGGTGACAGGCAAGCATTCTGGTGAATATTAGTGACTTTTATGTTGGCTTGGCTGTAACAAAGGATCATCTACAATCTAATTCATATCAGGAATTGAAGGTAGATATGTTCAAGTTTTTAGATTGTTTTCACTTAATGGGAGCTGGTTTACCCTCACCCATAGGTATAATCCTGTTTGCAATACCACTGTTGGCCTTTTGCTCCCTTGTAGGGGTAGTAGGTGCATAGTCTTTTCTGTCACCATTTAAAAGCTTTTCTTGCCCATATGCCTGAGTGGCAAAGCACCAGCAATACCTGTCAGGTGCTCTCACTATAGGAGCTGGGAGGAGAAAATTAAGTTATTTCTCTTTCTCATGTTAAATAGATCTCAGCTGTAGAGGGGCAGTCAGAGCTAAAATCTGATTCTACTACAGCTAGGAAGAGGTAAAGGAGGGGGGAGGAAATCTTGGAGCTTTTTTTCCACTTCAGTGGACACCAGTAGCTTTAGTGGTTGTGAAAGCTAAGTAGCAATGTATTGTGGAATTCAGCATGGCTGCAGTGTAGATCTGGAGCATATGCAGTACATAGCAGAATTTCTGTGGAAATTCTCAGTGAAGTCTGTGGATGGATAACTTTGGCACTCAAGAAGCCTGCTTCAAGGCTGCTAGCAAGAAGAAAGCAGAGGCACCTCTCAGTTCGATGTATACCACTTGGAATGCATTGTTTGTCTTCTAAAGTTCATGGAGACAATTCAAGGTTTTTTTGAGAGAAGTGAAGAAAGAAAAATTTACAGCCTTTTGGGACTAGGTGTTAAGTATTGGTTCCAGGCTGAGACAATGCTCAAAGAGAAGTCTTCCTTAATGAAGTTAAGGCTAATGTCATGTATCTCTTGTATAATGCACTCTGTGGTTCTTGAAGGCAAAACTTGAGTTTCTACTCAAGCTACTTAAGTAAATGGGAAGACATTTGTTTTGTTTTCTGTTGTCCCAAGTTTTTGTTTCCCAAATTATTCTAATGTCACTGCAGCTGAAAACTTCTCAAAACCAATACCTACTGAAATTCCTTGCCAAAAACAGTAAATAGTGTCTCCTTTCAGCTTTTGAAGACTTGTTACCTGCCTGCCAGTGGAATCCTGAACACCTAGATGTCTTAGCTATGTTAAAAGAGACTTAACTTTGCACCAAAACTTAGATTTTATTACTTTTTATTTTAATTTTGGAATGCTTGCACTATTTAGAATCAAGTATGAAGTGCCAAAATTTGTAATCCTATGTGTGCTTTTTCTTTCCGCAGTCGTCGAGATGACATGGAGTCTCTAGGTTATGTATTGATGTACTTTAACAGGACCAGTCTGCCTTGGCAAGGATTAAAGGTAGGTTATGTTCCTTTATCCCCACCCTTTCTTTTTGTTTTTTTTATGTTTGGGTATTGTGCTGCCTGCTGGTCTGGATCCATGGTTGTATAGAATGTTTAGCTTAGCTCTTCAAAGTGGCTTTTCCCAAGGCATATTTATGTAAGGTAGAAGAAAGGCTCTTTCTGTTTTCTTGTGTAGCAGGCAGAATGTGTAGTTTGTTTGTCTTAAATTCATGCTAAACAATATCTTATGTCATATTTGCAAATTACTGTCTTGTAGGTTGAGGCTCTCTTGGGGGAGTAGAAAATAACATTGTTGGTGACTTTTTGAATATTTGTAGAGAGCATGAAAATAATCTCTCACCTGTGAGATTCATCATCAGTGGTATCCATTTCGTGGCACAACAGAATAATAGTAGCTGCAACAGAGTTGTTTCAAGTACTTTCATGTATGGTAGCCAAGTATAATCATGGAAGTATTTCTTATCTCTTTCATATAGACTTCAGTGATTTGTTCTCATGTTTTAATTGTTGTTCTTCCTCCATGTGAGAGTTGTGTAACTCCAATGATGTTGCAGCTGTGCTTTATAAAAGAGAAGCAGCTTGTGAAACACTGGAACTCTTCAGCTGCAAATGAATGTAATGGATGCTTACTGAAACATGCAGACAGGCAGCCCTTGAATAGGTTACTGAGTGGGAATTAATAGAACTTTGGCAAATGTAAAATGTGAGTCCGGTCTGTGTAATGGACAAAAGCAGCAGCTAGAACTACACGAGCTGTGCCATGTGATGGAAGCATTAGACTGCGACAAATGGTATTAAACTGTGTCCAAATCTTAATACCAGATTGACCTTCATTCTTTTTGCAATAAGTGTGTGGGACTTGGAGATTTCACATAAAATACTTCTGGTTGACCAAAGAACTTTTGTCATTTTTTTTTTTTTTACTACTGTACTTGTTAATTTGGTGATGTGCAGTATCACTTACGTTGTGACGTACATGTTCCACAGGCTGCAACAAAGAAGCAAAAGTATGAAAAGATTAGTGAAAAGAAAATGTCCACTCCTGTTGAGGTTTTGTGTAAGGTAAGAGTTTCCAAATGATGTCAGACTGTGAAATGGAAGTTCTGTTCTTGGGAGTTGTTTTTTAAACTAGAGCCAATGTATTAGATAGCCTCACACATACTTGCTGCTGAATAATGCTTCTCTGGCAGTCATGGGTGCCTTGTGCTTGGCCACCCAGCAAGACTGAATGTAACAGGGCAGGCATTTGCTGCTGTTCCTTGGCATAATTCATGCCACTGTCGTTGTAGTTCTTGGTGAGTGTTGGCTGTGCAATTTCTGCAGCTCTCTTAGGTGAGGCTTTTTCATTCCTTCAGCTTCTACTGTGAGAGCATGCTCTACATGTGCCCTTTTGGATAAATAAAACCAAAATGGAGCTGTATAGCTTGCCCATATGTACTTGTTTCTACCTCTTCAGGGTTGCTTATATTGTCTTCTGTATCTGAAAGAGGCTGTATTAGAGCAGGGTGTCAATTGATCTCTAAAGCTGTGTTGCAGAATTTTTGTTTTTTCAACGCTGTCCTTCAGGTCTTAAGATTTCTCTTGAACTGTGACAGCCACATACCATGCATTCTCAATGACCTTTGTTAGTATGTATGTTTTTGCACACTGAACAGCAGCACCAAGGACTGTGCTTTCTAGTCATGCATATTTATATGCCCCAACAGTCTGGCAGCATCTTCCATGCTCTTAGACTGCTATATCCTATTTGCTTCTTTCTTATAGCACAGCAGTATGCTGTATGCTATTAACTACATGTAGGCTTTAATATAGCATTAAATATGTAAAGCAGGGATTCTTTGAAAAGTGCTTTCATGGTTTGTCTTCACATTTAAGAGTGGTAACTGAGATTTTTCTCTAGTATGCTCAAGTAGATTATCAAGGAAGTGTGAGTGGCATCTTCAGAGAGACAATTACAACTAGTTTCAGAGACCTTGTTGTTGAGAACTAGATTTAATTAGGATGAACGAAGAGCATTAAACGTATGTTGAAGGTTTTAGTAGCAGAGAACTTGTGATTGCAAAACATGCATCACGTAACAGTTCTAGGGAAGGAATGTGTACCTGGTAACTTGCTGATGAAATCCACTTTCTGAAATACAGAATAAATGAATAACTAGAGACAAAGTGGAATTTACACTTAGGAACCTTCAACTAGTTTTTCTCTGCCATTCTAGAGAAATACAGCTTTTTGCTTTCTTACAGGGTTGTTAGAAGCTTTTTGCTGAAAGCCATGGCTTGATTAACATTGTTGATTTACAGGGATTCCCTGCAGAATTTGCCATGTACCTGAACTACTGTCGTGGCCTGCGCTTTGAAGAGGCACCAGATTACATGTATCTGAGGCAATTATTCCGTATTCTTTTCAGGTCAGTCTCAAAGTGGAAAAGTACAGAAATTTGTCAGTGCTTTACCAGTTGGCAACTGCTCGGTGAGACTTGCACTTCAGAAAGTTGCTCCATATATGTGTGATGTAGGGAGTTCTGGGACTTCCTTTATTACAAAATTTGAAAGCTGTTTAAAAGACCTGGAAAATGCTTTCCAGTGTTTAAACAGGAAGGGAAGAATTCTCTTGTCTCTGCATTGAATAATCTGACCACTAATGCTAGAGGATTGAACCCATGCTTTGAGTTCTTTTGCAAGAAACTGACCTCTTGGTAGGAGTGTTTAAAACCTTTTATGTTTGGAGGTCGGTGGTGAGACAAACAGTGATGCCCAGGAGAGGGATTTCAATGGAAGGGAGTAGTGCTGTTTCATTGAACTTGTTAGAGAAACCAGGACATAAACTCAACTTTTGGAGTGAACAGCATCCATCAAAAGAAGAGCTGGTACTGATCTCTCAAGAGTCCCTTCAGATTTCTGGAATTTAAAGCAGTTTTTATTTGATGTACAATACTGCAGTGTTTCCTTGAAATTAAATAAAAAAAAGCTGAGAACCCCAGTGCAGGCAGTGGGTAAGCTGGGCTGTGAGCAAGTGCTGCTTCTACAAATGCAGATTTTTGCATAAACAATGAAGAAAATTCTGCTTTATAGTGTTTGGGCTTGCTTCGAGAATCCCTTTAAGTTGGTAATACTTAGCACGTAGAAACCATTCATAATCTCCAAAGCAGCTTACAAAAAGAGTTAACCTCTAATTCTGGGGTTTCAGCAGAGGCTTGGTATTAGCAGTAAGGAAATTATGATGTGTTATTAAAGTGTTTCACTCTCTTCTAGGACCTTGAACCACCAATATGACTACACATTTGACTGGACAATGTTAAAGCAGAAAGCAGCACAGCAGGCAGCCTCTTCCAGTGGGCAGGGGCAGCAGGCCCAAACCCCCACAGGCAAGCAAACTGACAAATCCAAGAGTAACATGAAAGGTTAGTAGCCAAGAACCAAGTGACGTTACAGGAAAAAAAAATACACTAATTTGGACAATGTCAGCAATTTAAGTGTTAGATCAAGGAGGTGGTTTAAAAAAAAATACATTTGGCTGTTAATTTGAAAAGCAAAACCAAAAGACGTCCTTGGAGAATTTGACTACTAACTTTATACCAAAATGTCCTTGTTCTTCATATCATTTCTTCTGGGGATATTGGGTCATTTTAACCACTGCATCTTTTGCTCCTGCATTAACCACTTTCCAAAACAAGAAACTGACTTGGTGTTGGGAATGTGACATTTTTATTTATTTTTATCTCTATATATACACATATATATATTTATATATAAATATATATAAATATATAATACAATCCAAAATCCTAGACCTAACACTTCTTAAGGGGTAATTCTCATTAACTAGGCAAGGATCTAGAGACTTTGGGTTCTACTCTGTCCCAGCTGTGTGAAACACGGTGCTGTGGGTTTGTTTCTGTTCTGTATACCTCAACCATTGGGAGCAGAAAATTGTGAATCATCTGGCTTCCTCCAGTGGGTTTACACTGAGACATTTGGTCCAGAATTAAAAGGATGGACCATGAAGCTCAAAATGTCTTACCTGAATCAGGGAGTAACCCCAAACTGCTGTGGACTGCCAAGTCACAATTTTCTGAAGTATTGATGTTTGGGGGGGGGGGGCTTCAGGTTCTTCACTATTTTTAAAATTTTTAGGTTATGGTTTAAAAGGGAAATGTTGTGAAATCTTCAGGATGCAATTGTGTAAAACTGCAAAATGAGCCACATGGCAGACTAGGAAGTTGCAGTCAACTAATAAAAACATTATCGTGTATATTGTGGCAACATTCAAGCATTACCAGGTGGCTTTGGTCAAAATAGCTATCTGAAAATACAGCCCTTCATCCAGAAACACGAAGTAGTGAGATGCATGCTAGTCTTGGCAGGACTCAGTCTGAAGTAGTTTCTTGTGGGGAAAAAAAAATTCATAGGGTACCATGAATGGCAGTGTCTGACTTGTTTTGTGGGACTCAACAGGTGTTAAAACACTGAAGGCTGCAAACCAGTTCCTTCAGCTGAAACACCAGTACATAGCAGAGCTGGTGATTAAGCACCCAGGCTTAGATTGCTTCCTGAAACACAGATGCTTTGACTGCAGTTCAGAACCCACTACTGAACCCAGCCCAGTGCTAGGGAGTGGAGAGGTTGGCTGATAGAGCAGGAGGAAATCCCATCAAACATGCAGTTTTTTCACAGCATCTTGTGCCTAAAGTGAAGGTCTTGAAGGAAGTGATGATCTGTACGTGGATGCTGCCCAGAAGATCAACTTGTATGCACTTGAAATACTGTAAAATGCTGCTTGAAATGCTGGTGAAGTATTTTGAGGTTTAATGTGCTACTCTTCTGACTCGGGCAATCTCTGACCAAGTGCTATACCATAAGTGAAGAAGATTATCTGCCTCCACTTTGTTGTCATGATTCAGTGACAGAGTGCAAAGCTGCAGCTGACAAACATGAGCAGCAGGGAAGCTATCTTACGCTTACAGACCATTTCTCTTTCTTGATGGGGATTCCCATTGTACTGTGTCCTTTGGTACTAAGGTCCATTAGCTATGGAGAAGCTGTTTTCTAGCAGAACTTCGTTGGCTGTTGCAAAGTAACAACCTTGTGGGGGAACAACTCCTTCCTCTCCCCTCCTCATCATGAAGAAAAGTCCTTGACCTTTGGATTGATCATACTGTAATGTCAGCAAAGCATTAAAGTAGTGCTTGTCAAATACAAGAAGGCTTCCCTAGCTTCCTAAAATAGTTCTTCATCAGAGTGAAGTGTCTAGGTTTCTAATATCCTCCATACACCTTTTTTGGGGAAATGTTACTTGTTAACACAGACTTCTGAAACCAGCTAAGCTCAAGCAGGAGGCTGTAGGGCTCACATGTTGCTGTCACATTGAAGATTCATGAAATACATGGTTATTTTTTCCAGAGCTAACTTAAGTTCCCATGTAGTTGCTGTAACAAAGCCCATGTTGAAGTGGCTTAAAAGGCTTCATCAAATTATACCCCTTTGGGTTTACCAAGAGTACTGGAAATAGTAATTTACAGGTGCATTTGATTTGGTTAAGATCTTACAGTACATTGTATGAAGTGCAAGTTCTATTGAAGATGTGCATCGGGGTGGGTGGGGAAGTAGTGTCTAGAGACAGAGTGCTTGGACAGCATGCTCACTTTATAGATACTCATGTCTGCCTTAACTCAGATTCACATTGAGCCCTATAGGTTATTCAGGCTATTTTGTTTGGTTCCAGTATAGCCTGTTCTGTCAGTGGCCTCTTTTATATTTTTCCTGTCCTTCTCTGGAACCCCATGCAGTGTCTTTTGTAACTGCAAGATCAGCTGGTTTTGAACTTGGGAGAGGTGAACTGTTTCAACAGACAGAGCTTCTCTGCTGACTCTGGGAAGCTTAGCTCTTGATCTTGACAGTGCAGAAGTTGTTCAGGTGTACTAAAGCTTAACAGTCAGCTTCCTGCAGTCATAAAACTGACTCAAGCAGTCAGTCTCCAGGGTAAAGTCTGTTGGTTCCATTTGAGAGAGGTGTTCTGAATTCACTTCAGTGTAGGGTTCTGAAAGTCTCTCAGAGGTCCCATTAACATTCACTGGACACCTGTGGTCACGGCAGTGTTTCTCAAGACTGTTAGTTCACTACTTGAGATGTAGCTAGTTGATGGATAAGTGCTTTTCACTGCTTGTCTTTGCAGCTACTTAATAGAGAAAAAGTTTGAATGCTTCTCAAATAGAGAAACTTCTTCGGAGTGTGACAGTACAGTTACTCTTCCCTATTTGATCAGACCTGCAGTATGGTAACAACAAAACAATCTGGGTATCCTTTACGTAGCGTAGGATTATCATAGTTTTTGGTAACATCCTGCAGGGACACGGAGTGATGAGTATGCAGATTTAAACTGGCCCTGTGTGTAGTGAAAATGTTAGAGAGATGCCACCATAAACCTTTCACAGCTGCTTCATAATGGCAGTCTTGTATGCTGTGTGACTTTTTCACATCTCATGGCATCTGTGGTTGGGAACACTCCTGCATAGTCTTTCGAGGACTCGGTTGGGATATTGTGGGTTGACTCTTCGACCCTTGTAGCTGTCAGTAGAACTGGTCATTGTCTTGCCCGATAATACCTTGGATTTGAGATATCCTCACAAACAACAGCATTTCACTTTGTTAGCATGTCCTTTGTCCTCAGGTTTGGGATCCCTTTTTCATTTGAAACATCCAGGCTTCTAAAGCAGCGAGGTGATCTATTTCTTTCCACATTGGAAGCACACTCCTCCTTTGTTGACTCAGTTTTGGCTTCTTGGATGGAGAAAGGGGTTCAAATGAGTCAATGTTCACTGGTGAACACTAAGTGGAAAAACACTGTAACTTCTGGTTGGATGTGTCCAGTAAGCTTTATGGGTGGCTTCATGCCAGTGGAACGAAGGAATCACTGAGGCTTCTGTGAGAACTTGCTTTCCAGTGGGAATGGCTATCTTGATTCTGGTGCAGGATTTTCTGTTGTTGGGTTTTTTTGTTTGTTTGTTTTTTTAATACAGAATTGCTAGTGCTGGTTAAAGAGTTGTGCTTTGGTGCTTTAGGACTGAGTTCAGACAAAGCTATTCAATTGCTTCTAAAATACCTTTAGCCAATTGTGGAAGAGTTGAAGCTGTGTTCTGGATGTTATCCAGATACATTTTGTGATTGAATGTGAGGCTGTATTTAAAACTTGTTTGCACTTGCTTCTCTGGATGATAGCACAAGCTATAGCTGAGGTCAGCTTTGTCTGTATTTCACTGTGAAGAGATTTCTGTTGGAAAAACTCAGAGCTGTTGCTCAGATGAATTCATACATTGGCAGAATACCATGCTGTTTGGAGGGCATCTGGAAAAAAAACTTGCTTGGCAAAGTAATCTTTGCTTGAGATTCCTGTTACCTCTCTAAAGCACAGTGCTACTACCTGAGTCACCAGGAGGGAATATGTAAGGAGTCACAGGAAGAGAAGATGGCTTAGCTTGCAGTAACTGGTTGAGATCTGTGTATGTATTCCTTCACTCTCCCTTTTCCACAGTATCTTGAACTGGTCGTGTGGAGTACTGAACCTTAAAAGAATTGTTCTTGACACCTCATCTCCCCTGTCACATGAGTTATTTCACTTGTCCTTCCAAGGACATAAGGTATGCTGGTTTCCCAGTCACAGTCAGAGGTCCTTGCTTCTGATGTGGTTGCCCAGTGTCATACATGTAGGCATATAGCGAACACCGGTTACTGTAAAATAAGCTGTTCTCACTCTCTTCCTTCTGTATGACACTGCTGTACTGCCTCTCTGAGGAGCACCACTGCAATCAGATGACAGCTTGACATTCAAGGATATAAACATGAGACATTGCAGACAAGTAGAAAACAATCCTATGAAATTACATCCTGCTTCCTAGTGGCAATAGCACATCTTGTTTTCAAACTGTCGATCTGAATTCTTCTTCAAGGAATGTGGCATCCAGCTGGTGCATGAGCCTGTTTACCAGTGCAGCTGTAGGTGTGTATTTGAGCAAAAGGGTGGTGGCAGATGCTGATTAGCTTCGGAAACGGAACTCTGCAGTTCTGAGGTGGAACAGCATTTTCCCCTTTGACCATAACTGAAGGCTGTTTCTCGTTCTCATCCCATATCAGTAAATTGCCCTTGTGTTTGTTTTGCAGGTTTCTGAGCAGCGAGGATGGGACAGAGCAGAGCAGATTGGAGCAGGACTTGTCACTCCCCAAATCCTAGAAATTTTAGTTCATACGTACACTTGCCAGTGGCTGTGGGCAACCATTTACTTGGTGTAAAGAACTTAATATCAGTATAAACTGGCTCTGGGCAGTGTCAATGATGCTGCACTTTGAGTTGTAGCAGCTGTAATTGTGAATATTACTGAGATAGTGAAACATGGTGTCCAGTTTTCTATTGCATTTTTTTCAAGTGGAAAAGTTAACTAATGGTTGACACACAAGTGGAGAAAATTGTGCATATGCCAATTTTTGTTACCTTTTTACTTTGAACTACACTGCTTTATGAGATCTCATTGTTTTGGAAGAATGGCATGAACAGTCTTCGGCAACAGTTGTGATAATTGTAAATGCTCACAATTGTGCACTCTTTTCTGGTTATTCCTCCCTGGGTTTTGAAAGTTGTACACTTAAAACATTCTTAAAGTTGTTGGCTTCTATGTGCAACATACCAAGCCAGCTGACATGGTAGTAACCAAAGATTCCAGTTTTTAAGCATATGAAAGGCTCTGCCTGCTTACCTGTGCTAGAAATAACAGCATCTAAAGTGAAGATTTAAGAGAAACTTAGCGACTACTAGATAATCTTTAGGACTCTGCATTAACTCTATAATGTTCTTGGTATAAAAGGAAAAGAAAAAAAAACAGCATATTTGTCACGAAATTTAGTTAACATCTTACAACTGAACCTGTATGTAAGTTGCTTAGATAAATGTAATCACTGTAAACATCTATATGATCTGGGATTTTGTTTTTATTTTGAAGCGGGAGCTTTTTTGTTTACAAGTTCATTAAAAACTAAAAACTGTTTCTGTAAGGAAATGAGAAAATTTTTTTTGTGTTTTTTTTTTTTAATTTGCCTTGTTAATTCAGTTTAAGAAATCTACATTACCCTGTTTTTAAACCAAGGTTTGAGGCCATTTGTTTAAGCAAAAGAAGTCATATTTCTTTCTAAATCATTTTAGATTTAGTGTTGTAACTCTTCCTCATTTCGTTTTTAAATAAATTTTGTATTTTTTCCTTGAGGGGGAAGGGGCAGTCTTGCATTTTTATAAGTTGTTGTTTGAGACCAGCCCTCTCTGTACTAAGATTGGATCTTTTTTAAATGAAATGGCATCTTTTGCAGGCTTGGTGTTGGCAGCCTGCGAGCGGTGCCACGTCATGCCTCGGCTGGACTGACTTCTGATTGCTAGTTTTAAGAGAAATTTGAATGGAATATTTGGATGGTTTTAAACCAAGGCATTTTCTTTCAAGTTTTTGTGAAGTGGATATGACCAGATTGACTCTTGTTCTTGGGGACAGCCTCGCACCATGCAGAGTTCACATTGGTTACCGCCCCAGGCTGTCTCCTCCTCACTCCTATTCTAGCCCAGCTGAAAGAAAGAAATACTTTTATTGCTGGTAATTCTTTAACAGTGTAATTTATTCCTTTATAGCATGTCAGAATAAATTAAAAAAAATGTCTGAAAATGCTGCCAGATGCCTATTGTGTAATGTTGTCCGTTTGTTAGCTTTTTAGACAGTTTTCTTGCATGTAGCAGATTTTCTGCTCCCAGCTTCCATTTTTACTGTTTGAAGAGGCTTTTCATTTTGAAAACTGTTTTCTTCAAGATCTTAATACTTGCGCTGTGTGCTCATCACAGAGAGGTAATCTGGATCAGGGCTGCACTGTTGTGCAGTCACTGTGCATACTCTATCTACAAGAAGGATCTGCCCTGAGAAGATGTTAAATTTTAGCTGAAGAACATTGTGTGCTAATAAATGTTTGCATAGATAATCTAGGAGCACAGGGAGGCAGAAAGTATGTCAGGCTTTGGAGATACCGGTGCACATTTGGAAACAGAGTGCTCTGTTACCTAGAAGCTGGGAGAAGTGTAGCTCATTCTTCTGGCTAGGAAGTTTTTCTAGACTTGAGTATTGCATCATCTAAATAAGGATGCTTTACAAACAGTGCCTCGTGAAACTGCTATGTTTCTAAAACTGGTATCTGGAATACTATATTATGTCTTCACATGATTTCTACTGTCTAGGCAATGCATCTGACAACATGCATTGGCAGAAGGAAAGAAGCATCGCTGAAATGCCTTCTTGGCAGCTCTTTGCAGGGTGGCTGTCTGGAATTCTGGAACTGTTTTTCTTGCTTTGGTATTAGATATTCAGAAATCAGTGGAAATAATTTGGTTTCAGAAGAAGAAATTATTTCCTCATCCATGACTTTGGGAAGGGCTGCAAAATACTAGAAACGACAGCCTTTGACAAGCACTGTAAGCAAGAACAGTTCATAAACTTGGGGAGTCAAAATGCAGTGGTCTTGTAGTTGTTAACTGCAGGCCTTCTCCTGTGCAGCAGTGCGGGGTCCAGTTAATTTTTCAGACGCTGTGAGCTTACTTCTGCACAGAAGCATGAACTTAAACTGACAGCTGTTGTGCTGCTTTGCAGAAAACCAGCCTGCACCAGATGTGCTGACCAATGACCATGATGGCAACCTTCCTTTAAGTGATGCTGTGATACTGACACCCATTTGCTGTATAATTTTACTTGATTTGTAACAAAGACTTAAACCTGAAAGCATTAAAAATTCTGTGGATCTTGACTTCTGGTTGCAGCTCTGCAAAGGTTTTGTGTTGGAAGGTTTATCTGCTGTCCTGATGCAAAGTCAAAAACTTCTGCAAGCAATCTCAGGCCCTTTAAGTAATTATCATTGTAACAGAGGCCATAAAACTCAAGAACTACACCCTTGTGTTCCCCGGAAAGTGCTAGAATTCAGGTAATGACCTTAGACTGACAGTGATTTAGTTATTTTACTAACTAACCTGTGTACAGAGTTTCCAAGCAATTTAACCTTATAACAATTTCAAGAGGCATCTTAAGGCCACCTTAAGATGACTTAAATTGAAGCATGGAATACTCATGTGCAGTACAGTGGTTCATTACTTTTAAGCCGTTCCTTATTAGAAGCAGTTTACAGCCTTTTCCGTAACAGGCTCTGAAAGGAGGAGGCTGCTCTAGGTCTGGGCTATCAGTAATGTTGCTCTGGCCACCTTGCCTCTTGTGCTGAGTATTGATAATGAGCAAACTCAGGCTGTTGAAAACCCTGTCAGCCTCTGAAAGCTTGGATATGCTTCTGGTAGGTGTGGCAAGCCTGTCCAGTGTCTTTTTTTTTTTTTTTTTTGCTGGCTTCTATTGAATTCCGGTCATATGGGGGTTATTTTTCAAGCTTGGATGTCAACTTACTCTGCATTCACACTGTTCCACCTGTTCTCAGCTGGCTTTTTCAGGTGCATTGCTTACAGCTTGTAGAAGTTGCATGTTCTTGGTGTGCTGTGCTTGTCTTCAAATGGGTGGCAGCAGAGGTGAAGGTGCCCAAGTGCTGCTGTCTGGAGCAGGCAGTTGAGCAAGGTGCCTCCCTGCATCCTCTACCAGAAGGAATATTTCTCTGAACCCGGGCTGGTTTCACATAAGGCCTTTTTTTTTTTTTTTTCCTCCTCTTGACAGACTTCTCCAGTTTAGAGAGTTTGTTGCTTAGCCAGCTTCCTCGGCCCTATCTGCTCCTTAATCACGGTGAAATTGTGATTTCATATCAGCTTGATGTTGTAATACAAGTTTATGAGTATGGCAGACAGAAAAGGGAAAATGGGCTGGGAGGAAGAGCTCTGCTCTTAGCACTAATGCCTCTGGAAACATGAGGTGAGGGATGACACAGAGGAAGTGCCCTCCCTTCTAATGAGACCTGAGTGGAAGGGCTGTGTCCATGGCGTGTTTTAATGTGGAAATGGCTCTTTAATGCAGTCCTTGTTACCCAGGGCTACAGAGAAAGAGGGGGAAGGTACCGGGTCTATGTGCAGAGAATTGAGATTGACTTGCGCTCAGACGTTGGGATGTTCATCATGCTCGGCTGCATTAACAAAGCTTTTCAAAGTACACCTGGGACTGTGTTCCTAGCAATGAAGGAAATGTGCGTTGGGGGAAGGCTGTGTCCAAAACACAGGGCTGCGTCCTTGTTTTCAAAGGCACCGCAGTGGGCTCGGCTGCTCTGCAAAGCTCTGTGATAAAGATGTGGAATCTCTTACATTAAGATGCTAATGACTTTGCATTGTGAAATGTTCCTAAATGTGACTAGAGCTAGCGCCGAGTTCAGGGAGCTGGAAATTGGGAGAGGTTGGGCAGTGTCTTGCACCAGCCTTGTGTTAAGGTTTCCAAGTATTTTTGTCCATAAAATAACCAACAGCAGTATAGCTCCTTTTAGGCAGCATTTTGACATGAGGGGCTTCTGGAAGTACCCGAGTACAGTCAGTCCTAACTCTGTTGGGTTGGTCCCTAGGAGGCTTTTATTCTTGTTGATAGTGGAGATTGTTGGAAATACAACTGGTATTAACTTCGTTTCTTTCCCTCCCCGAGTTTGAAGGATAGCAACAATAAGCATAGCTGCTGGAGAAGCTCTTTGAAAGATGCTCTGTGCTCTGGTGGTGTCCAGAGAGCAGGCTTCTGACTCCCTGTGCTGCCTGTTCACCACCCTTGAAATAGCTAGCAGTGAGCCATGAGCTATGTTGCAGGTTGTGGACTTTGAACATTGAGTGAAAGCAATTTGACATCATCAGAACACTGTGAAGGAGTGTCCCTGCTGTTGTACAGGGTAGACTAGCTTCTGAGCTTCCCTTGTCACAGCCAAAGCCCCTGTGTCTAGGCCTTATCCTTCACAGCTCTGTGAACACACAGGGCAGGCGCTTTGGTTCTGCACAGCTCAGATAACTGGCAGAGGTGGGGCAGTGGTATTTGCATGACTCAGTGCTTTGTGGGACCTCCTAATCCACTGTACCAGCGGCACAACAAACTAATCTTCCCTTTCCCTTCCTTGTACCTCAGTGAGTCAACCATGTATTGCTGATGCTGAAGAAGTGTAGTGGGACTTTTCCAAATAAGACCATAAGATGTGTTTAACTGAGGACCCCTGGGGTTTGAGGCTGGTGGTCTTCTCAGCACAATGTACCCTAATGTCTGTCTGGCTTGCCCATGCTGCTGCACATGCTTTTCTCGTGGGTTCTTTACACCAGCTGATAACTCTTGCTTCTCAGTACCATGGGTAATTCTAAAGACCCTCAAACCCATCTCTATATGACTGCAAGGACTCATGTTTCATAATCCTGCAGTCCCCAAGTAGGTACAAATGGGGACCTACCAGGACAGGCTTGGGCCTTGCAGCTGGCTTTGGTTTCCAAAAGCAGTTTCTCATAGCTGGACCAAGCTGGCTGGCCTCTGCTTATGGGATGTGTCAGATCCTCATCGTGCAGCTATAGGTAGGGCGTTGCCAAGGTCAGAGGAGCAAGGAAGCGCCTGCCTGCGTTGGTCTGCAGGCAGGTACAGTCAGGCAGCTGGGGAGGAGAGCAGAGAGGTCAAGCCAGAAACTGGTGCAAGTCCTTTGAGCTGAGGAAAATCACTTAGGCAGCAAATAGACTCATTCTTGCATGCCAGAGGCTTCCTCCTGGCACAGCTCTGGCTTGTACTGAGCTTGTTCCTCCTCGGTGGCCGCCGGCGTGGCAGCAGCTGGTGTTGGGCCAGGACTGTTGGCAGCAGGCATGCCTGGGTCAGGGTTACCTGGTGGGGAAAAGCCTGCAAACAGCATCAGGATCGTGCACAGTGGAGCATGTTCGTGTTCCTTTGGGCTTGACAATGGCTTTACAGCAGTCGGACCTTGGCTGTGTGATGCTGAGCAGCAGGAATGGCCAGAAATCCCTGCTGACTCACATCCTGGAAGCACTTGCCTGCCTTCCCCAGACCCCTTTCCTCTTGCGGAGGAAAGGCGCGGAGCCCAGCCGTGGCCGTTCTTCCCTCGGGCTGCCCAAGAACCACCAACTGTTAGCTTCCATTGGCAGGCTTCCGCTGCAGCGGCCCTGTTGCGCTGCGTGCCGGGGTAACCCAGGAGCATCTATCGGCCCCGCTCGCTTTGCCCCCCCGGCGTGGGAAGGGGCCGCTGTGCGCAAGCGGAGCTGACGTGGCCCTGGCGAGCTCCAGGCTGCTTCCCCTGGAGCTGTTAACAAATCCCATAAACTGATTACGGGTGCAAGTCGCAGCTCGGTGATCTTTCTCCCTCTTGCTGACAGCTTTTTACATTGCACCTCTTGACCTTCCCTGTACCTGCTGGCGGGGGGCTCACAGGTGGGATGTGAGCTGGGCACGGAGCAGCAGCTGCGGCTGGCTCGTGTGCCAGCAGCCAATAGGCTCTGCCAGAGTCTGGCAGCCTGTTCCCAGGAGCAAAGCACAGGCTTGGGAACTTGATGCTGATTGGAAGTGGCTTGGTTTTATTTCCCAACATGCAAACAGCTCGCAGGGCCTGATCTGCGCTGCACTCAGCCTTTCCTAGTGAAGGCTGTGGAAGTTTGTCAGCCCACTGCTCCCACTCCTGTGCTATGCCTCCCAAAACCCCAGCTGTGGGCAGGGGTAGCTGTGTGGGCAGGATCCCTTTGGTGACCACGGAGAGGTGGAATCATAGCACTGGACTGATTGGCTCATCTGTGGCCAGGCAGCTCTTCCTGGCTGGCTTTTAAAGGAAGCAATTGAACCTGAATGACAAGGGATATCCAGGCAACCGTGGGCCGTGCAGCGCAGGGTGTGTTTGAATGTATTTGTGCTTCTCCATGGAGCAGGACGCAGTGGGAGGAAGCAACTGCTCCAACACAAGCTGGGTACCAGTGCCAAGATTGTGTCAGCAGGTGCCTGCTCCTTGTTCCTAGAGGGCTCTGGTGCGTACCCTTCATTGGCAAGTCCCAGGGGTGCTGCTCATCCACTCGTGAGGAAAAGCCTGGTATTGCCAGCTTGCTGGCCTCCCATCTTGTGCCCTGCCTTGCTGTTCCTGGGGTCCAGTGACCAGGCAAGCTGTGGAAGTGGAGCTGTTTCCCTGCCCTCGGCAGCATTTTTGGGTGTTGGTAAACATGGCAAAGGCAGTGTAGGGTATAGGGGAGGACTGGCTGACCTTCACCTCACTTCCCAAAACCAGGGCAGAGCTGTGCTTGGTGGAGCCCAGCAGCTGGAGTGGCAGCAAGGGACCCAGCTTGAAGGGCAAATGGCCCTGTCTTGGGGCAGAGTGAGCTCCAGCTCATGGGCAAGGGCAGGCAGACAGCCTTGCCCTAGTCAGATGTATGGCACCCAGGGGGCTACTGACTGTGGGAGGGGCCTCATTTCTTATCCTGGCATTCGGTTTGGTGTCCAAAGGAGCTCTGCTGCTGGAGCAGCTGTGCTGAGCCTCCCCAGGGCTCACCAGTGAAAATGCAGCATCAGCCACGATGTCTATCAAATGCTGGTGTCCTTGAGCCATGGTGTCTGTGATGCACCCAGTTCACAGCAGCTTCCCTGTAACCTCTAGCAAGAGGTTTGAAAATAGAAGATACGGAAACAAGTAGGGCACGTAAAAGCCTGTTTGCACACTTGGTTCTTCCTAGGTGTGTGTAGAGCATGGCAGCAAGCCTGCAAAGCTCTAGCACGTGTGGGGCTGTTGCCTCCAGTGCTGGCAGGCTGTGCCCCTGGCAGGTAATGGGAGAGGACATCAGTGCTAGGAGCAATCCTGCTACTCTAAATAGCTTTCCAGCTGCTGATGTTTGTTAACATGGCTGAGCTGTGGTCCTCTGGGAATGTGAGGTACTCAGGATCAGTGTTGTGAGGGGAGCTTTGTGGGATGGGAAGGAATCCCAGACCTCAGAGATGACTTCCCAAGAAAGATGTGCTTGTGCCCAAATCCCATTTCTGGAAGGGCAGAGCAGGCTTCTGTGTATATCTATGGCTGCTTTTATTCTCACTGTGGTAATTGAGAGCTGGGGCTAAAGTCCTGATCTCAGCCTTTCTACTAACATCCTGGGAGTTAAAGGCTGAACCAGCTCCACATCAGCTCTCTTGACAGCTCTCCAGCTGCCCTGGGGCTGACTGCTGGCATCTTGAGGCTGCTGCCCTGGTCTGGAGATCTGCATGTCTGCTCTGGAGTGTGTTCAAAAGCGTTGGCCCAACCCAGAGCTCAGTTCTGTCTGCACCCTGCTGCTTTCCACTCCCTCCACCCTGGTGCCAGGAAGCAGCTGTGAGTGTTCTGGCTTTGTCAGGGCAGCTTTCCTGGAGGGATGAGAGAGGGATGATGTCCTCTTCAGAACTGGCTCCCCAAGGTTGTCCTTGGACCTGCAGCTCTGCACCAGCAGCTGCCTTCTGATTCAGCTAACCTCCCCATGGATCATCTTAGGTGAACACAAGGCAGCTGATGAGATCATTTGTGCCTGGCTGCCAGGGCTGTGGCCATCTATAGAGATGGTTGCTGGAGGATCTGCCACATCTTCACCCCAAGAGAAAGGTTTCCTACAGTGTTTTGAGTGCAGAGAGGCATTTGGAGGTGCTGCTGTGCTAGGCTAGCAAAGGCACTGGATACTGGCTGAAGCATGTTAAATAGCTCTGCTGAAGGAGCCTGTACAGGACACAGATGGTCCAGCAGCACAGGCAGAACATGGCAGAACTGTGTTAGGTCTTGCCTCCTCTATGGACCTCCCAGATCAGCCCTGTTTCTGCCTGCTTGGCTAGCTTGCTGCTGCTATTTGGGACATGAGCTGATCCCTGTGGTGCTTTGCAGCAGGTTCAAAATGAAGTGCTGAAAGAGACCATTTAAACACACTGGGTAACATGGCTCTGGCTGCCTGCTCAAACCCACCCACCCTGTTGCTGTGTCCCCACAGTCCAGCCTGAGAAATAACAGCTTTTCTTTCAGATGAAGAGCTGCTCATTGCTTCAGCTTGCATCAGGAGGAGTGTGGTAAATCCCTAGTGTCTGGTCTGGCCTTGCCTGATAGCTGGAGTCTGGAGGTGTTGCTGGTGGAAAGCTGAGCACAACGTGGGAAGTACTTGGCTTAAAATGTGTGAGCTGCCACTCAGTCTCCTTCCTGCAGAGAGCCCCCAGGTGTGGTGTCTGCTCCTGCTGGGCTTGGGCTGGGGCAGTTGGCTTTCCCAGGCTTTGCAGCTAGGAGAGGAGGCTGCCAGTTTGGGGCAGTGGTGTCTCTAGAAGGAGATACACGTTTGACTCGCATGTCCTGTTAGATAAGCACTTCTTTAAACATGCTTGATGGGAAGGACCAACACCTACCTGTCACAGCTGCCAACTGAGGTGAAACACTGCTCCTGCTGTCAGCAGGATTTCATCAGGTGAACACGTACTCTGGATCTTCCACCCACCGGGGAGTGTCTGCTCCTGCACTAAAACAAACCCCCACCTGAGAGCATCTCTGAGGTCTCAGGAGAGGGGCTGAGAGCCTCCCTACTGCTGAATGTCCCATGCACCCATTTTCTGCATTTCTCCTTGTCCTTCTACCTGTCTTTAATGCACCAGGGCTGGCTGAGCCCAAAGTGGTGGCAGGAAACATCCTGTTGCTGGTGGGCTCAGAAAAAAGGGTGCAGCGCGAGATTGTTTCCAGACTTGAGGTTCTCTCCCCCACCTATAAAAAACTCTCAGGCATTTCTTACCATGCTCTGAACTGGCTCCGTTGTCCTTCATGCTCATATCTGGAGCTCCCAGGCTGGGCCTGTTTTGTGCCATGCCACCCTAAGCAGCCAGCTCCAGCTCCTTCATCCCACTTAGCCCAGATTTTCTTCTAAATAGGTCACTCATTAATTGAGGACAAGCACAAAGTTGCTCTGTTTCTTCTAGTCCTCCTAGGATGGACAGACCCACTTCAGGAGCTGTGAGACCCCGGGGCAAGGCTGAGTGATGAAATCCTTGTTGGCTGCTGCAGCTCTGGCTGAGTTCTCCAGCTCCAGGACTTTGATCACTGATGTGTGAAGCCAGGGAGAGCAGGTTGGGGCTGACTCTTAACCAGCCATGCAACAGCCCAACCCTTGCTCCTTTGCAGGAAGAAAGATCTTGTAAAATCAGGAGTCTGGGCTGCGGCTGTTAGGAGGAAGGAGTCCTGCCCTGGTGGGGTAGGATTGTGTTCCTCCATGGCAGAGGGGAAACAAGTGCTCTGTGTGTGTGTTCCTGCCCTCAAACTGCTTAGCATGGGGACACTTGTGCCGGGCCAGGTGCTGCGGAGAGGGGACAGTATGAGCTTTGGTCTTTGCCTTCCTGATGGTGTGTATTGCTCTGCTGTGCAGACCCCACAGGTGCCCCTGCTGTAAGGTGATCCTGGGGCAGCTGGGCACCACAAGCTGGGCAGCCTGTGGGGCCTGTCCCAGCAGCTGCCTGCTCCTGCCCTGAGCAGGCTGTGATTCTCAGCCTCTCTGCGTGTGTGTGTTTGCTCTCCCTCCTTGTTTCCATGCAAACAAGGACAGATGGAGGGAGCCAGCTGCAGTCTCTCGTTCCTGGCTCTGTGGACCAAAGTCCAGCTTGGGAGCACAGCCAGCTTGTGGCTGCAGGACCTTTTGCTGCCCTGAGGAGGTGTCTGCTGGAGCAGGAAAAGCTACTGCTGAAGGACCCACCACTCAGGTTATGATATTACCCTGCTCCTGGATGGTCTGGGGTGGTTGAAGCAGCCCCAAGCTAGTTTATCCTGCACAGGAGCTGATTCCTGGCCCTGGGATGAGGATCATGCAGCTTTGGATCCCCATGCAAGCTCTTGGGCTGCTTGTCCAGAGAAGGAGACATGATGAAGCAGGAGCCTGGCCTCTGGTGCTGATGTTGAGGTGTGCCTTCATTAGTTCACAACAGCCTGTGGGCAATCGTGACAAGGGAAGCAGGCCAGGCAGCTGCTGCCCAGCTGCCCTCTGTGCAGTGAATTGCGTGCAGTCTCTGCTCTCAGGGCAAGGCCAGCCAGAGGAGGATCAAAGCCCATCCTGGTCCCAGCCCCCAAGGAATCTCGGAGAGGAGGGAAAGGCAGTGGGGAACTCCCCTGTTGGCGACGGACTCCTCTCTCCCTGGGTGCACTTTGCTTTCCTAGGCTGCCGGTGGAGCGGGGCAGGGTGAGCCAGCTCTGCCTGGGTGCTCTGCCGTGCTGAGCAGGTTTTGAGCTGTTGGGCAGGCTCGCCGGGGCAGGGAGGGCTGGGAGCTGCTGACAGAGAGCGTTTTGGGCAGTGCATCTGTCTGGAGTGAGAGTACAGGGCTGTGCCTTCCGCTCTGGGGATGGGTTGGGCATGGCTCTAGGTGCCAGCGGGTCTGCTCCTGCGCTGGCAAGGCTGTGCTGCAGGGGCTCCCACCGCGCCCTCTGGTGCTACCATGGCTGAGCAGGGGTACGTGGGACTGGTGATGCGGGGGCTGGCAGTGTGCTGCCTGCCTGTGCTTTGCTTAATCAGGGCAGGGCTGCTGAGCTCCTGCCCTGCAGGGGTTTAGGCACGCTGGGCAGGCATGGCAAGCACAGCTGCCACAACACCTTCCTGAGTGCTGACTCAGCAGGGTGGGTGGCTTCAAGCCCAGGCTGGGAGCTGCTGTGGGTGTAGGGCAGGCTGAGCCCTTTGTTGGTCACAAGCACCTGCATCCCTTAGCCCTCTGCATGGGCTGGCAGCTGCCCCCATGCTTGCACCCTCCTCTGTGTCTCCTGGGGGGACCATGCCAGTCCCCTCCCTCTACCAGGCCAGCACGCACTAATCCTCAGGATCTGAAGGACAAGGTCCTGCCTGACTGGAGCCACCTGATCCCACGTCTCCATTTCCAGCAGAGCTCTGGGGAGTAGGGGAGCTTAACGGTGTCACTTTGGGGGCTGGTCTCTGGAGCCACGGATGTTGCAGGTGGGGGCATATGCTGTGGAGGGCCCCTAGAAGGGCCTTGCAGGGCAGGCAAGGGCAGGGGTGCATGGGCAAGTCCCTTAGGACGGAGATGGGCTCTGCTTCTGGTCTGCCTCTCGCTGTGTGTGTGTGCCTGTGCACGCAGCCTTTGCCTTCCCCAGCCCTGCTGAGCTCTTTGGAAATCTGCATATGCAAAAAGCCTTAATCCTGGAAGCCCTTCCCTAGCTCTGGAGTGCCTTGCCCTTGGCAGGAGGTAAACTAGGGTTCTCCAAACCACCTTGGGGCCAAGTGCTGAAGCACAGTGGTACAGTATTGCAAGGGGCATGATGCTGAGCATGCTGGACACTGGGCTGGCACCTTGGCATTTTCATGCTATGCCAACCTGTAGGAGTTTGGAGGGCAATGAGATGCCCAGCCATGAGTGCTGGTGAGAGCTGATTGCATGCAGGCACGTGGATGTCAGTGGCCATTTGAGGGCTGCCATACCAGCACCCCTCACCTTCCTGCTTAAAATCACCTTATTTTCCGTTGGGGTCTGGCAGTAGGTGGCATTGCCCAGCTCCCATGAAGGGCCTGTGCCCAAGGCCAGCGCAGGACATAGGGATTAGTTTTAAGCCGATTGCTGCTGCCCATTAGGGAAGCACAAAGGTACTCAGCTGTGGCTGCCTGAGGATGATGGAGGGAGTGCAGCTGCAATGAGGCTGGCACTGCACCTCAATGGGGCAGCACGAGGTTTTGTCCCTTCTCCAGTCCATTTGGTCTTGCTACAATGACTTGTAAGGGTTCATCAGTCTCAGTGGCCTCTAGGAGTGAGAATGGAAGGGGAACAACTGCCCCAAAAAGGAAGTGTTGCAGCTCAGTTTACTCTCCTGGGTGTTTTCTAGAGAGCAGGGAACATGGGGGCTCATCCAGCCAGGCACAGGGGAGGAATGAGCTTGTCTGCCTACAAGCCCAGTGGAACTAGCTATGCTCTGCCATTGCTGCCACATCCCAGCTCTGTCCTCTGTGCTGTGGCAGCTGACTCAGGGCAACACCCTTCCCAGCATGGTGAGCTGGGCACAGACCAGCAGTGGCACTGAATTGGTGGAGGCTGAGCTGTGTGAAGTGTCTGAGCAACTCTGTACCAATGCTACTTCACCAACGGGGAAACTGAGGCAGGGAGTGTGCAGTGTCTGTGACTGATGCCAAAGTGGCATCTTGCCTGGGGTGGTGTGACTCCCTTTGCTGTTCTTGGCACAGAGCAGCATGTCTGCCTGCCTCACCCCAGCGCTGGCCCTGCCCATCCTGCAAGTCTCAAGCCAAGCCTCATGGAGAGACAAGGCTTTGCTATCCTCTCCCTGGCCGTCCTGGGGCGGGCAGCAGAGCCCTGGTTGTGTTGTTCTCAAGGCAGGAGATGTGTACTTTGGCTCCCCTGGCACATAGACGGGTCAATGCTCCAGGCTCTATGCCCAGAAATCCTTATAACCCCTGAGCACAGGGCTAGGAAAGGCATCAGTGAGTCCCAAGAGGGACATTTGCAAAGCTTGGCGTCTCCAGTCTCCCTCACAGCTGCTGCCACTGTTGCTGCCACCAGGGTGGGCTCTGCAACTCCCTGGCTGGAAGCTGAACCCCAGCCCTGCTTTGGTGACAGGAGACTGGTCCTTCGGCAGAAGGGCTGGGGCACCTTGTTCAGAGGCCAGCTGGGGACGGTAGGTCAGGAATACTTTAAATAAAGGGTCAGAATTTACCAATATTGTCCAAAACTACATCTCTCTCAAGGACAATTTATCAGCCTTGATCCATTTTCTGGCTGGAAAAAAAAAAAGGGGGGGCGGGGGTTTGGGGGGGGGTGTGGCAGGGAGGGAGGGAGGAAAGCAGGAAACAATCAAAGTTCTTAGAGCTGGCATTT